>PVKA01004026.1:91428-103382 GCA_004027165.1 Ctenomys sociabilis | reverse complement strand
TTTATAGATTTTCGAATATTGAACCATCCTTGCATCCCTGGGATGAATCCTACCTGGTCATGGTGTATGATCTTCTTGATGATTTGCTGTATTCTATTTGCCAGGATTTTGTTGAGTATTTTTGCATCTATGTTCATGAGGGAGATTGGCCTGTAGTTCTCCTTTTTGGTTGCGTCTTTACCTGGTTTTGGAATGAGTACTATACTTGCCTCCAGAAATGATTTTGGGAGGACTTTTTCCTTTTCAACTTCGTAGAAGAGTTTGTGGAGTGTGGGGATTATATCTTCTATAAATTTCTTGTAGAATTCAGCTGTGAATCCATCAGGACCTGGTCTTTTCTTTGTTGGTAGGCTTTTTATTATGTTTCGAATTTCGTTGGCTGTTATCGGCTTATTGAGAGTTGTAATATCTTCTTGATTCAGTTTTGGTAATTTGTACCTTTCGAGGAATCTGTCCATTTCTTCCGTGTCTTCTATTCTATGAGCGTAAAAATTCTCGAAGTAACTATTAATAATCTTCTGAATTTCCAGTGGGTCTGTGGTGATTTCACCCTTTTCATTCCTTATCGCTTGTACTTGAATTTTCTTTTGCCTCTTTTTGATGAGGTTGGCAAGAGGCCTATCAACTTTATTGAGTTTTTCAAAGAACCAACTTTTTGATTTGTGGATTCTTTGAACTGTTTTTTTCATCTCAATTCAGTTAATTTCTCCTCTAATCTTTATGATTTCTTCCCATCTTTGCGCTCTGGGTTTTGTTTGTTCTTCTTTTTCTAGTTGTTGGAGATGCAACACTAAGGTGCTAATTTGTTTCCTTTCCGTTTTCCTAATGTGTGAGTTTATAGCTATTATTTTCCCTCTAAGAACTGCTTTCATGGCATCCCATAAATTCCGGTAAGTTGTACTTGAATTTTCATTGAATTGTAGATATTGCTGAATTTCTTGTTGAATTTCTTCTACGACCCATTGATTGCTGAGTAGGGTGTTGTTTAGTTTCCATGAATTTAGCAGGTTTTTCTGGTTTCTTTTGTCATTTATTTCCAACTTCATTGCATTGTGGTCAGATAGTATCCATGGGATAATTTCTATTTTCTTGCATATACTTAGGCATGACCTCTGTACTAGTATGTGGTCTATTTTGGAAAATGACCTGTGTGCAGCTGAAAAAAATATGTATTCAGCTGTGGTTGGGTGAAACAGTCTGTATATGTCCACCAGGTCCATTTGTTCCAAGTTCTTGTTCAGTTCTGCTACATCCTTGCTAATTTTTTGTCTGGTTCACCTATCTTTTTGAGATAAGGGTGTGTGAAGATCTCCTGTTAAGATTGTGTTCTCAGACATGAAGTTTTTCATGTCCCTTAAGATTTGTCTTACATAGTTGGGTGCTCCTGTGTTTGGTGCATAGATATTTATGAGTGTTACTTCTTGCTCTTGAATTTTTCCCCTGACCAATATATAGTGGCCTTCTTTGTGTGGTTTGGTCATTCTTGGTTTTAAGTTGAGACTGTCTGAGAACAGAATTGCTGCTCCTGCTTTTTTCTGAGGTGCTGGGGCATGCAGTATTGTTTTCCATACTTTGAGCGTATGAATGTCCTTTTGTGTTAAGTGTGTTTTTTGTATACAGCATATTGTTGGATTTTGTTTCTTAATCCACTGTGCCAGTCTATTTCTCTTAATTGGAGAGTTGAGTCCGTTTACATTGATGGTTATAATTGAAATGTGCTGACTTATGTTTGTCATGATGTTTAGCTGGTATTGTTTACTCCTTTGTAACCTGTGTTTAATTGACTGTCCTGTTTAGTGGGTTCCTTCCATTCTCTTGCATGGAGTTCTGGTCGTTGTGGTCTCTCTCTAAAACCTCTTTCAGTAGCCTGTGAAGGGATGGCTTTGTCATCATGAAATTCTTTAGTTGTTCTTTGTCGTGGAAGTATTTCACTTCTCCATCAAACTTGAAAGAGAGTTTTTCAGAGTATAGTAGTCTGGGCTGGAATTTGTTTTCGTGTAGGACTTGAAGAACTCTGCTCCATGCTCTCCTTGCCTTCATTGTTTGTGTAGAGAAGTCGACTGTAATTTTGATGGGTTTTCCTTTGAATGTGAGCTCCTTCTTCTCTCTAGCAGCTTTCAGTATATTATTTTTGTGTTGGATTTCTGCGATCTTAACTATTATATGTCTCGGTGTGTTTCTACTTAGGTTGAGGTTATTTGGTGTTCTGTATGCTTCGGTGACCTGAATGTTGGATTGTTTCCTCATATTTGGGAGGTTTTCTGCAATTATTTCTTCCCAAATTCTTTTTATGTCATTTGTATTGACTCCTTCATTCTCGTTGATACCAGTTATTCTCACATTGTTCATTCTGGCGTCATCCTGCAGGTGATGGATTATTTTTTCCTGCATTCTTGTTGTTTTTAAGAGATCCTTTCTCACCTTTTCACTAGCTGCTCCAGCATCTTCAAGATCGGAAACTCTGTCTTTGCTTTCACTCAGATGGTTTTGTAGACTCGTGATTGCTATTTTTAGTTCTTCTATATCTCTTTGACTGTGTTTCATGTGTTCTGTCTCTTTTCTGTATTGCTCATTCAAGGAATCCATCATATTTCTGATCGCCTCAATTTTTTTATCTATGTCTTCTTTAAAGGTAGTTATTAGTTCTTTTTCTGCTGTGTTTCTTCCAAGTTGGATTTCCTCTGTATATTTCTGGGCTTGTTTCGGTATTTCAGATCGTATGACTTCAAAAAGTTCTTTTTTGATTTCAGAACTTATTTCTGCTTTGAGTTCCTCATGATCTTTCTGCTGTTGTTTCTTTGCTTCAGATGCTTTTAATTCATATATATCAGTTGGAGTAGTGGTCTCTGCACTTGTTCTGGGTGAGCATTGTTTTTCCACTCAATGTTTCTGGAATTCATTCTTTATTTCAGATTCTATGTATTCTAATATTTCTTTTTTAATTTGGGGAATTACTTCTCGTTTTATTTCCTCTATAGCTTTCTGCTGTTGTTCCTTTGCTGCTGTATCTGTTACTTCATTCATTGCAGCTGAGCTAATGTCCTCTGCCTTTCCTGATGGACTCGAGGTCTGGGATTGCATTTTTCCCCTTCTCTTTGTCATTTTGTATAGCACTGATATTTGACCTTTGGTGTAGAGCTTTGGTGCAGCTATAACCTTCGCTTGTTATGAGATTCGGGTGCCAGTCTATTAAGTTTGAGATTTTCCAGGTATGCCTATCCTGGGTCTAGCTGTTGTGTTCAGTTCCTTTTTTGCTGCAGCTCCTTTGGTTCCCCTCTGTTGATTCCTGGGGTCAGCCCTCCTGTGTCAGGCAGGTCGTTCCCCAGGTGAGTGGGCCTGGGCTTTGGTGGGTTTTCTGGACTCACAAAAGGATAGTGGATGATCTTATTCACTGAGTAGGCTGTTCTGAGCCGGCCAGCTTGTGCTGGGTCCGGGTCTACATGCCGTAACCCGAGAAGACTGGGAAAGGTCCCTCTGGTGCAGTGGGCCTGGAGCCTTGCTCACAGGTCAGGCTGTGCTGGGTTTCGGTCCATAGCGTGGGACCGTGGATTGCTGAGAAATGTCCCTCCGGTGTGGCAGGCTTGGAGTTCTCACTCCAGGCCGACCTGCACTGGTCTGGGGCTGTGGGGTGGGACCAGTAATCACCTGGAAATGTTTCTCTGGCACAGTGTTCCTGGAGCTGTCACCGGGCCATGGGGGGTGGCGGGCAACTTATTCCCTGGGAAATGTATCTCAGGCACGACGGGCCTGAGGTTCTATACTCACTGACCTTTGATGCCCAGAGAATCGGGGAAATTCCCACTCAATCAGTGGGCTTTAGGTCAGGGGATCCGGGGAGGTGTTGGTGAGTGGGTCCTGAGGTTTCAGGCCAGTCACTGGCTTAGAGGGGTTGGGGACAGGGATCTGCGTAGCGCGCAAGGGAAGAAGCCAAAGGCTCTCCCTCAGACTCACCACACTCTCACTGATCTGGGAAGCCTGGTGAGTCTTGTAAATTCGCTCTCGCTGGGAGAGCTTGGCGGGAGATCCAGGAGACCACTGGAGTCAGCCACTGTCTCAGGCTGGTTTCTGGCTGGGCAGGCGTGGGCGGGATGGAGGAAGCTGGCGGAGTCGGCCTCGCTGTCTCTGGCCAGGTCTCAGGGGCTGGGTGGGCGCGGGCAGGATGGAGGAGGATGGCGGAATGGGCCTCACTGTCTCTGCCCGGTCTCAGGGACTGGGCGGGCGCGGGCGGGATAGAGGAAGATGGCCGAGTCGGCCACGCTGTCTCTGGCCGGTCTCAGGGGCTGCTGGAGTGATTTTTTTTTCAAACTGATAGTATATAAATTCAACATGTAACATCAGTTCATTTATTGATTTCTATAAAAAATTCTTAACTGATAGTATTTATTTTTATTCTATTACTTTGGTGTTCTTCAGTAGTATTATAATCTATTTACATCTTTTTTTAAAAACATGTCAGCATATATCACTCTATTAAATTTACTTAAGCTCAACTTTTTTTCTTTTTCTGAGACAGGGTCTCACTATGCATTTAGGGCTGGGCTCGTGCTCACTTTTGTAGCCTCCTCCACCCCACTACAATCCCCTGCCCCGCTGGTTTCAAACTCCCTACAATCCTCGTGTCTCAACCTCCTGAGTGCTGGGATTACAGACATGGGCTTCTGTGCCCAGTTCCAACAACATTCATTTTTTGACCTTTACATTGTTTTAAATTTTTATATTCGGTTTTCATTGTTTTTGTATCTCACAGAATTAGTCTCGGTGTGTTATATGATTATCCCTTATTTCTAATTCTTTCTTTACTTTAAAAATGTCATTTAACAAATTTTCTAACACTATCTTCATATTTATGTATCTTTCTTAATGTGTTTTGTATGATTTAAATAGTAGCATATAAATTTGCCCTGCTTGGGGGATTGCTCTGCCTGATGTGTCCTGTGACTTGTGGAAGCGTGACATAGTTCTGGGTTCTCCTTTGAGTCATGTCTGCGAGCTCTGGTTTGCTGTCCTCTACTGAGCATTTCTGCATGAAGTCAGATTCTCTAAGCCTCTGGCAGTATGCATCTATGAGATACTTCTTAATTGGTGTAGTCTTTGAGTTAGGTGGTAGGATACTTTCCTCTTGTGATTTACTGGCTATCATCCCTTTTAGTTCTTGCTGTCGTCTGGCTTTGCTGTAGTCTTGGTACATTTTCCTCATGTGGTGCTATGCCCTGAAGTTGATCCAGTGTGAGGTTTGCAAAACTTTGGAGACTCTGCTGCTTAAAAGTCCAGGGATGCCTGTGCCTACCTGCTGGCCTTCTGGGAGAACCAGTGTTCACTGCTAACCTCAGCCTGCCCCCTGCCTTATTTATGTCATTTTCCCTACCTGGGGACTCATTCTTCTTCATCTGGAAAAGGTGCTAATGCCAGCTTCCACCTACATTTTTGGTTATTGGCTTTTTGAGAGTCACTTTGCTTTTTTTTAGCACTAATCTTTCCCAGTCCTTTTCAGTCCTCTTTGATGATATTTCTTTGATGTTGCTTATTCACACCCCCATATTTTGCTGATTTCCTTGTGCTTTTTATGCTTTCACTCTCTGTCTGCTTCCTGGCTTACCCACTGCATCAGTGGCTCTTTTTAAATGCATACTCTCAAAAATAAATAAATAAATAAAAAATAAAAAATAAAAATAAAAAAAATGAATGCATACTCTCCTTTATCTGAGAACTCCAAACTTGCTAATTAATACATTTTTATCTAGTAAGTGTAACTTGTGTCCCATATAAATGTATGCCTATTTTGCATTTCTTTAACATGTCAGACATGATTAGAATAAGTAGGTACTAAGGAACCTGAAAAATTTAGTAATATTTAATTTTTAATTTCCATAAACTTCAGTAATACACAAATAATTGCATGCCATCTTATTACTATTTTTTTATGTGTTTGGTAGAGGGTCTCACTGCACAGCTTAGAATCATGATCCTCCTGTTTTCAGCTTCCTCAGCACTGGGATTACAGGCATGTGCAACCACACCCAGACTCAGTCCAGCTCAGCACATCCGGTGGTGGGGCTGGTACAGCATGTGGTACAGGGAATCAAACCCCGGTCCCTGCACTTGCCTAAGCAGGTGCTTAGCCCCCTGAGCCATCTTGCCAGCCCTGCCATCTTATTTTTTTGAATGTGAGTTCTACCTGAATACATTTATCATGTTTGATGAAATGATTTTAAGGTAACTTGTCTTCATTTACATGTATCATCAGAATTGGGAATCTAGTAAATCACTTATCTTTTGAAAGGAAAAGGAAAATAGTCATAATTTAATTTGTCATGAAAATCTTGTTTCTGTAATGGGTGAAATAAACTTAATGAACTACTTAATAGGAGTGCTTTTCACCACTGAAGCATATTTTGAGAAATGTGAGAAGCCATAATTATCTATCCACACAATGCTTCATTAAGACTATTTACAGAAAACACATTTTTCATCTTTAATGATGCAAGATGAATAATTTCATGCACTTTTTTTTAGTCTTCATTGTTAGTTCAGAATATTTGTGATGACTTTAGAGACAGCTTCATGCAAATAGTGTTTCTACTATTGTTTTAATCATGACTTAGAGATCCCTTATAACATCTGTCTCATTTCCCGAGTCTGACTCTGCAGTCATTCAGATCTGTAGATTTTCCTGGCTGTTTGTTCTTTTGGGGAATTGTTCATATCAAAAGAGTTCTGGGTGTGTAGAGGCATGCTAAGGCCTTTTGCCTCCCACCCACCCCTGGTGGGTGTGCATCTTTATTTCACTCAGCCATAGAGCAAATGTCTGTCACTTGTTTTGGGGGACCTGACTTCCAAATTTCCCAGACCCAGTAGGTAATGGTCAACCTTCAAAAATCTCTTTGGCTGTTATGTGCAGCTCTTGCTGTAAAGCACAGAATGAGAAGTTGAGCAGGGGCAGCCAATTAATCATTGTTCCCTTTTTCTGGTGCTCTGTGGTGCTCAGTCCTTCTCAGTACCTCCTGCAAATGTATACCAAGGGAGACAGGAAGGCTCTGTGTCCCCGGTGTCCTGGGATGGCTAAGATCTCATACTCGCCGGGCATGGTGGTGCAGGCCTGTAATCCCAGCACTTAGGAGTCTGAGGTAGGAGGATTGTTGTGAGTTCGAGACCAGCCTGAGCTACAAAGTGAGCTTAAGGCCAGCCTGAACTGCATAATGAGACCCTGTCTCAAAAAGACAAAAAAAAATCTCATACTTGAGAGTCTCACATTGGAGAAACAGAAAAGAGAATAACGAAGCATTTGGTTTTTAATCATTCTCTCACATATTGAAGTTACCAATTATTCAGTTTACCTTGGTGTTTGGTCTGTGATAAGGCTTATACATTTTTCTTGTGATATTCATTATTATTTCCCTGGTTGCTTCCAATAGGATAATAATAAATTTGGGTGGCACCTAATATGACAAAATATGTTGGTTGTATATGCTTGTCATGAGCATATGCAATTTGGATATAGTAAATAGTTTATCATTGAATTTGCATTTGTCTGAATTGTTTTGATTGAGTAGAACAAAAATTCAACCTTGGTTGGCTTTGTCATGAGAAAAATTAACAAATGATGCTATCTCACATACTTGAATGAAGGGTTTATTATTCAAGTTCTAGGGCATACAAGATCTACCAGGAGGCAGGAACAGCTAGTACATAGGACTTCACTAACTGCGCATCCTTAATTTCTTTTGTTTCCTGAGTTTCATTTTCATTCTAATTTTCATTCTGTTGATTCTCTTTTCAACTGTTTTTAAGAGTACCTGATTCATGAACGTGAAAGGAAATATGGCTTCAGGGTTCTTAGCCCTGAATTTCATGGTTAGGCATCATATAAAAAAGTAGGTTTTTTTTCTACCAAATGTCCATTGAAAACAATCATTAAATGAGGACCAAGATGTGAGAATTGAATCTAAAATAGCTGTAATAATTTTGTATGATATCTAGTAGAGTTGAGTTGTTAACACACACACACACACACACACACACACACACACACACACACACACACACACAGAGAGAGTAAATTTTCCTTTCTACAGAATAAGATTTTTCATCCTTATCTGAAGACAGGCTTTAATATTGATTAGGAAATAATGCAGTCCAAATCCTAATTCTCTTTTAAGACATGGGGCCAATTTTGACTCGGTCTTTTTTTAAAGTAGTTAATTTAATGATGAATAATCAATTCCATTGGTAACAACTATTTTCTTCATTATGTATTCTTAGATGAACATCCTGTGACATTTGATTTATTATAATTCACAGTCAATTTCTTGAATTATTTCTAGGAAACACTAATCTGTTTATTCTTGACAGTATACCCATACTAAATACTTCAATCTGAATCATCAAAGATGAGACAAGAAAGTTAAGTTTAAATATATATATACTTTTATTTTCTTATAGAGTATATATGAGAACTTTTTAACAAATAAGTTTTAAAAATAAAAATTGGATAGCATCAGCAAATAAGAAAAAGTAAATGAAAGAAACAAAGGAGCATTGTTATTCTGTAGGGTTTTTGTTTTCTTTTTTATCTTCTCTGCAAAGCTTTATTCCAGAGGGGCTCAGTCCTTCTTGGCAGCTGCCTTCCTCAGGGTGACCAGCACATTGCTCAGCTCCTCACGCTTCCTCTTGGCATGGATGTGCGTCCCCACCCTTCTCTTGATGAACTTGAAAGCACATTTGTCCTTGGAGACCTTGAGCAGCTCCATGGCCCTCACTCATACGGACAAAGCCGCATACCTCCCAGATCATGTTGCATACAAACTTGGTGTGCTTGGTGAGGCATCAGCAACTGTGGCTGTGCCTCGATTTGCTCACATTTTTTAGTCACCTTGTGGCCCTTGTTGAGGCCCACGGCCATGGGATAGCGGAGGATCGTGGCTACTGTGGTCTTATTCAGTAGTTTTACCCTATTTCATTGAAAGTATTTATATGTAAGCATGTTCTAGCTTTAATACCCCTGGGGAACAAGTCACCATTTAATGTAGTCAGCTGCTTTTGAAGGCTCTCTCCTTAGTAATGCGTTTTGACAAGCACTTGTGTCCTTCTGTTTTAATTCTAGCTTACATGTTTCTTAGTAATTTCAGCAAATTATTGTTATTCAAAATTTCTCTGATAGCATATGCTCACTAAATTTTCTGTACCATTTAGACACACTTTTAACATTCAAGCAAATACACTGAACCAATGGATAATTAGGAAAAAGCTTCTGAATCTTTCAAGGATGAAGATTTATTGAAGTTTTTGGACTCAGTGTTTTCAGGCTTCTATAACAAAATACTGTAGTCTGGGTAATTTATAAATACAATTTTATTTCCCACAGTTGCTTTTCTTTTGTATTTTAGGGAAAGGTCTACAAGGTGTTCAGGGTCTCACTACTAGATCTGACTCTATAGTGATCCACCTGTTTACAGCCTCCCAAGAGCTGGGATTAGAGGTGCATGCCACCACTCCCAGTCTCAATGGCCCTCTCAGTGTGCCCCTGGGACAGGTCCGGCATTGTATAATTGCTTGTTCTGGGTAGTCCAAGATTAAAGTGATGGTAGTTTTCGCATGTGGGGAGGATCTGAGCTTCACATATCATTCCTTCCTTGTATCCAGAAAGTGGAGAGAGCAGGAAGGACCAGACAGTTCTATGACCTCTTTTATAAAGGCATTGATCCCATTTACAAGAGCTCATGGCTTAATTACTTCCAGAAAGACACTGCCTTTAATACTGTTGCACAGCGGACTACATTTCAACATGAATATTGCATTAAAAAAGAAAGAAACAAAGAGGCATGATCACTCTGTTGTTTGTTACCTTTACTGAGCTTCTGTCTGTCCTTCTTTCTCCTTACTTCACCCATCTCTAGTGACCACTATTGGCTTTTGTCCGTGTATAACACTGACTTCTTGAGCTTACAAATAAATCAACCATGTGCTATTTGTCTGTGTCTGCCTTGTTGTACCTAACATGGTGCCTCTGTTTTCATCCATCCTGTTGCAGATGAGAGGATTTGTGCTTAATATGGCTGAGTGGATTCATGTTATGGAAATATATCACATTCATTTTGTGCTCTTTGGTATTGTAAATAGTTCCCCAGTGGATACAGATAGGCAAGTGTCTTAGTTACTCTTCTCTCATTGTTGGGACAAATATCCAACACCCAAAATTAAGGAAGGAAAGGTTTATTTAGCTCATAGTTACTGGAGGTACCAGTCCATACTCGGCTGGCTCCAAGGCAGAGGGGCACATGGCAGAGAGCAGCAGTTCATGGTGACAGAGGAGCAACAAGGAAGAGCAAAGAGCAATAGCTAAGGAAAGTCTGTCTCTCTGTCTGTTATATTATATTCAGGCTCTCTGCCCCAGGCTGGAGGAAGTACTCACACCCATAATCCCAGCCTTGGATCACACATAATCCCAGTGGATCATGAATTAATCACAATCTCTAGAAGTCCCCACCCCATGACAATGTGAGGCTTTAGGGGGACAACTAGACACAAACCATAACAGCAAATATATCTTTTAGTGACTCAGAGGGATGGCCAGATAGCTCAACAGATTAAAGTGCTGCTTAGGCAGATAGAGAGAACATGGTTTGGTCCCTGGCATGCTGTGTCAGCCCCCTGGGGCCAGCTGAGACATTGATTGAGACTGGGCGTGATGGAGTGTGCCTATAATCCCAGTGCTTGGGAAGCTGAACAGGAGGATCACTACAAGTGGAATCTACATAGTGAGAACCTGTAGAACCTGTACTTAAAAAAAAAACAAAACAAAACATAGTTACCTAATCCCCTTAGGAATGTACCCAGTAGTAGAACATATGTATTGTGTGATCATTCTATTTTGTAAGGAACATCCATAATATTTTATGTAATGACTACTGATTTGCTTTTTCATCAACAGTGTATCTCCTTTTTCTCTGCATCTCTGTCACTATTTAGAGGTAAATCTTACCAAAGAAGTAAAAGTCTTTATAATACAAGTTATAATACACTGAGGGACCAGGAGATAGCTCAGAGGCATAAGCACCTACCTGGCCAACACAAGGACCCGAATTGGATCCTGGCCCATATGCAGCCTGGGAACTGGGCTTGGTGGCAGACGCCTATAATCTCAGCACTAGGGAGGCTTAAAGCAGGACGAGTCTGAGCTGTGTATTGAGATACTGTACCAAGTACATAAATAAGAAAAAGGGGGGGCTGGAGAAGTGAGTACCAGGCCAGCCCAAGCTACATAGCAAGGTCCCGTCTCAGAAACAAAAACAAACCAAAAACACCAGTGAAAGAAATTGCAGAGGACAAAAGAAATGTAAAGCAATACCATGTGCATGGATTGGAATAATCAATGTTGTTAAGATAACTGTATTATGCCAAGTAATTGCAATTCCTGTCAAATATTATTTATTTTCTTCACAGAAGTAATGCAGTCCTGAAATTTATGTGGAACCACAAAAGAGCCAGAATAACTAAAGGGAAACAAACAGTACTAGAGGCCTCACAATACCTGAGTTCAGAATATGCTACAAAGTTACAATAGTTAAAACTACATGAACCTAGCATTAAAACAGATACATCTAACTGGGGAGATAGCTCAGTGGCATAAGCACCTGCTGGTAAGCAAAATGTCCTGAGTTTGATCCTCAGTCTCCCCCCACCCCCCAAAAAAAAGACACATAGATAATAGAACACAGCAGAGAGCTCAGGAACTGTTCCATGCTACCCAGACACCTAATTGTGGCTCTTCTATTTCTTCAACTCTGACTTGGGATCTTAGGTTGTTAACCATCCAGAAGAAAAGCTGATTAGTATCCTGCAGCATATGCCATTCACTTTGCCTTATCTGACTCAATTGATTTTACTTGTTATACATTTCCTTTTGTATTTCTGCTTTTCGCTTGTTATACTAGGGAGACTATACGATATTTACACAT
>PVKA01004026.1:0-91328 GCA_004027165.1 Ctenomys sociabilis | reverse complement strand
CTAATTGTTTTTGTCAGGATAGGATTCAGGTCCAGGGTCAATATATCACTGAACTGTTTGTTTGTTTATTTCCAGGATCTCAAAGTTGACAGATAGGACTCAAATTTACAATCCTACCTCAGACTCTGTCAGTGCTATAAGCCAACTGATGATTTTTATATTTCATTTTTTCTTAGTACTGATTTGTAGTGCATTATGACTTCCTGTGGGGAGCTGCTGTATGTACATTACACATCTTCATTGTTTTTATCACTCCAACCCCCACCCCTTCACCATTTCTCAGTTTCCTACATGCAAAAGATCCGTCTGTCTTCTTGTTTCCCATTTGATATGTTCGGTTCTGGTCTTGGCTTATAGTTTGGGTTTCTCCTA
Source organism: Ctenomys sociabilis (assembly GCA_004027165.1). Classification (NCBI taxonomy): domain Eukaryota; kingdom Metazoa; phylum Chordata; class Mammalia; order Rodentia; family Ctenomyidae; genus Ctenomys; species Ctenomys sociabilis. The sequence goes on along the minus strand of PVKA01004026.1, from coordinate 90,956 downwards.
GAAGAGAGATCAAGCTATGTGATATTTCATCTGGTGTGTGTCATTCATTTCACTTTCATCCTTTTGCAGTGTCTGACAGCCAGTGGCAGTTTCGAGGATGAAAAGATTACTGGATGACTTACTTCAAGTCACTGAGAGGCCCAGAGGAGTGGTGTAAACTGAGAGTGCCAAGCCTTCAGAGCTACTCTGGGAGAAGAAACAGCCCCTAAGCCAGGCTCTGTGGCTTTTATTTAGCATACAAATGTGAGAGGAAAAAGCAGGGTAAAAGCATTTCCAGCCAGGAGCTGTCTCAAGGCTAAGCAGTTTTGCTTCGGGACAGGGGAGGCAAGAGGGCTTGGCAAAATAGGCTTTACTAATCTAAACTTCCTCTTGCTTAATCATTTGATTCTCACACTGCCTGTGTCCTTCAGCTTCCATCCCATAATTTAACCATTGAGTCCTCAGGGAGCCTGGGTATTGTTTAATTTTGGGGGGCAGCAGGAAGTGTAGTAGGATCAACATGGTTTTTCCTCCACATTGTAATTTTTTGTTCTTTCAGAGCCTGTGTGCCTTTTGCTGCACAATTTAATTATTTGTGCACTTTTGTCCCACAATTTAATCATTCATCTTAATCATTCACTTCTAGCCAGGTTCCCACAATGTTATTGTCTCAAGACATATCCATTGTGCTAGAAATGATTCAAATTTCTCTTCTTTATGGCAGAGCAGTATTCTATCATGTATAAATAACATATTTTCTTTATCCACTCATCTGTTCATAGACATTCAGCTTGTTTCTAAAATTTAGCTGTTGTGAGCTATCCTGCTGTGAGCGTGGGTTTGCGGGTATCACTGTCATATAATAATGTCTTCAGTCTTCTGGGAAAGTATCTAGCCGAGGAGTAGCTGAATCGAGCGCAATTTCTACGTTAGGTATCCACGCTGATCTCTATAGTGGGTCCATAGCTTCTGTTCCCACCACCAGTGGAGAAGGGTTCCAGTTTTCTCACAGGCTCACCAAAATCTGTTTCTTATTTGATTTCTTTATGACAGCCATTGTTCCTGAAGTAAGATGGAATCCCAGTATTTTTCTATACCTGGAGATGTTGAATGTTTTTTATATATTTATTGGCTGTTTGTATTATTTCTTTGGAGGAGTATCTGATCATTTCAGTTTTCTGTTGTTTGCTTGTGACCTTTATGTTGGTGGGCCTCTGTTTTTAAGTCCTTGATGTATTCTAGATCTGTGATGGAGAGCCTATGGTGCCGGTTCCGCAGCAAGCAACCAGAGCTCTCTTCAATGACGTCATGAACTGTATGAATTGTTTTCTGTAAACTAAAGCTACAGTATTCAGATTTAATTGCAGCATTGGCATTTTTGATGATAACTGGATTTGGAGGTGCAGTTTGGGCAGTCAGCCTCCAAAAGGTTCTTTGTAACTATGCTAGACATTAGTCCTCTAAAGAATGGCCTGCAAAAACTAGGTGCCTGCTGATTCTGTCTGATGTCTCCTCACTCTGTTGTTCCTTTGCTGTGCACAAGCTTTTTAATTTGTTATCATCTCACTTGGGCAATTTTTTATCATTGGTTTTCTTACAGAAAGTCCTTGCCTATGTCTATATCTTTAAGAGTTCACCTGTCTTGTCTTCCAGCAGGTAGTGTTTCTTTTCTAACATTTCGATCTTTGATCCATTTCAATTAGTTTAGTACATGTTGAGAGGCATAGGTCTGAATTCCATCTTCTGCATATGGATAGCTAGTTTTCCTGTCACCATTTATGAAAGAGACTGTTTCCTCCAATGTAAGTTTCTGGTTTTCTTGCCAATGATCAGGTATCTAAATGTGCTTGCATTTGCTTCCACTTTACATTTTGTTCCATGAATCCATAATGCTTTTTTTTTTTTTTCCCACTGAAGCTTTATAGTGTAACTTGAAGTCTGGGATTATGATGCCTTCTACTTTGTTATTGTGTAGTATTTCTTTCACTGTCCCAGGTTTATGCTGGTTCCATATGAATTTTAAGATTGTTTTCTGTAGTTCTGTGAGGAATATTATTTGTATTTTGATTGACATTACATTAAATCTATACAGGAGACACCTTTCCATTTCTGATGACCTCATCAATAGTATTCGTTTTATTTCATTTTCTTGCTTTACTGTTACGGCTAATATTCGAAGAGTTGTATTGAACAGGCATTGTAACAGCAGATATCCTTGTCTTGTTTCCATGTAATATGATATTAGATTTTATTAGATTGAGATAAATAAAGTCTTTTGAGGGGGTACTGTGAATTGAACTCATGACCTCACACTCGCTGCATCATTGAGCTGTATCCCTGGCTCGAGATTGTATCTTTTGATACTTATTTTCTTCACTTTGTTTCTTCAGTTTGTTGTGAAAAGTACTGTATTATATGAAAGTATTTTTACTATATCAATTGATATGGTCGTATGATTTTTGTCCTTCTGTTTATGCAATGTATTACATTGAGCCATCTCTGCATCCCCAGGATGAATCCCACTTGGTCATGATATATGATGTTTCTGATGGATTGCTGTATTCTGTTGGCCAGTATCTTGATGATTTTTGCAGCTATATCTAATAAATATTGACTTATAAATCTCTTTTTTGGTTGGGTTCTTTTCTGGTTTTAGAGTCAGAGAGTGGTCGCTTTTAAGAGTGACCTTGGGAGTCCTGGTTCCCTGTCGATCTCGTTGTAGAGTCTGAATATTAATGTTAGTCTTCCATCAAGTTCTTGGGGTATTTGTCACTGAATGCATCAGTACATCGACTTTTCTTACTTGGTAGATTTTTTTTTTTACTATTTCCTCAATTCCATTGCCTGTAATTGGACTGTTCCCTTTTTTATCTACTTGATTCAGTTTTGTTAATTCATATATATCTAGGAATCTATCTTTTCTTCTGAATTTACTAATTTATTAGAGTATAGGTTCTTAAAGTACTTACTAAATTCTGATTTCAAGACTGTCCATTTTGATTTCACACTTTACATTGATAAATTCATTAATGTGTCTCTTTTTTTCTTGTTTTGATAAGATTGGGGAGATACTTGTTTATTCTTTCAGAGAATCAGCTGAACATCAAAGACAAACCCATTGAAAAATGGGTCACAGAAACAATACTTTTCAAAAGGATATACACATATGGCTGGCAAATATATGGCAAAATGCTCAGTTCCTCTTACTGTCACAAAATGCAAATAAAAAAATTATAGTGGTAGTTAGAATGGTTATAAATAGAAGCAATTTTTACTTTGAATGCTACAGAATGTATAAGATGTATATGTCAATCCAACTAATCCACATAAGTATAGGGACATTTTTCCCCCAAAATCCTCAGGTCTAACAGAATTACTGTCTTTGAGGTGCTCTTCACTGTCCCCTCAACACTTGGGTCACATTATTAATACCTTCATTTAAGAGAAGTAGTATCTCCCTCCTAGGTTTGCCTTCAGTTAGACAGTAAGCAGGAATATTTAGTGCAGTTCTTAGAACATCATTAACATTTGATAAGTATTTATATTTTTAGTTAGTTTTCCTTGAAGAATATCATCTTGTCAAACATGTTTTCAAAAGTTTTTTTTATTTTTTATTTTATTTTTTTATGTATTTGGTACAGGGTCTCACTTGAAATATATCATTCCCTGTAGTTAAGAACCTCTCTGTAGAGCCATTAGAAATGTATTTGACAAGTATTCATGTATTTTACAAGTAATTTCAAAGTTTTATTTCTTTATAAATATGTAATTTCCATGATGAATGTTGTGAGTGTGGTATTTCATAATCTTTTGTTTAGATTTGACCACAAGAAAGCTCAGCCAAAGGTGCTGTGCTCTCAGAAAGCGTTAGGTACCTGCATCCTTTCATGTGCATACACATTCATTTCTTTGGAAAGGTGTTTAGAAACCCGACTAGCATCTTTCAGGTTAAATGTTGTTCCCTTCCTCCTGACACTAATCTGTGCTCAATGATTCCTACAGCATATAATAAAAGGTAATAAATATTGGAAGCCAGCTGCATCAAATTTTCGCTTTGTCAAATAAATACCTGTTTTTAATTTTGCTTGAAATTTCCAAGAACTAAAATCATTACCATTAACATCCTCAAATTGTGTATGCCACTGTTGTTAAAATTATAAAACATTATGTATTATCTTAGAATTTTCTGCCATAGCAAATGTAAAACAAAATTTTTAAAGATTTTTGATAACTACTAATATTGAATTCTTGGCTAACGGTCGATCTACATGTATTATAGCAGCCTGCAGTATTTCTAACTTTGATTAGATGATTACTAATTTAAATAAATGCACCCTTTAAAAACAAATTATTGTATTTTAGAAGAATAGTTAATGGATTATTCTGTAGGTCATCGTGTATCAAATTCACTGAACAATCATTTTCTATGTAAAAGAGAAAATGTAGCATATTAAATTTAAAAATTAAGAATTATATCTCCCTTACATAGAGAAACCCAAGACCTCCTTTATGCACAGTGGACAAATAATTTGGGGTCATAGTGAATGGTTTACATTTAGTTGTGATTCAAGGCACTTGTTTTAATCATCTAGTAAGCTTTCCACTGACCATTCCTTTACAGGTCACCTGGCAGTGCAATTAACCTGTGGAGGTGTCATCATTACAATAAAGATTTGTTCAAAAAATTAAAGTATAGCCAGCTTCCTTTCTAACAGTAGGTCTCCTCAGAATGGCGCAGAAAAAAATGTTCCGTTTTAGCAGTAAATGCAAAAAGTATTGATTGTCTCAGGGTATATGTCATTTGCCACTTTGCATAAAAGCACTTTAAAGCCTTTTAATACCACAGAAGTTGAAAGTACAGTATCTTAAGTGTATTTTCTGTGGTGCAGCTTTCTTTAGAATATCATTTATATGGAATAATTATTGCATTTCATGCACACTTTAATGAATTTAGTAAGTTCTGCTCTTAATTTCTGTCATGGTTTTTATGGTATGAATAAGTAAAAACTTAGTCCTTTTCTTGCTTCCTCTGATACAGACTAAATTACAAGTTTAGATGTTTTGTATTCAGAAGTCAAATAATACTTTAATCCTTATTTTGGGGAAAATAATCATATTGTTTAGCTACCTACAATTAAAATCATATTTGTCAATTATAAATCTTGATACCCAAAACACATTTATATACTTAAAAATATATATGTGGTTTGTCTGATAATGATTTGTACCTCTGATAAATTTATGAGAACATTGATAAAATTAGAAACCACACACACACACACACAATATTACCCTGATTTTGAATGTCATCCACTAATTATATCCTATTTATAATACTGGTCAAAGGATTCTGAAGGCAAAATTTATAAATTTCTCAACCATTTATATGTCACATTTGTGGCATGTCCATTTAGGAAATATATTAAATTATTATATGATCAGACTGAATTACAAAATTACTGAAAAATAGGCAGTTTTGCAAGCAGGCATCATGGGAAGTTGTTCTTAGTCAGTAGCACTTGGTAAGTCACTTTGCTGAAAATAACAAAAATAATGATTGTCAACATGTGTTTCCAAATGTGTGCTAAGATGCCTTTTCTCTTGTATTGTGAGAGTACTTAGAAAGCTAAATGTGTATTTTTTCACCTTTTCCTTTTGGATCAGAAGAGGTACCATTTCTAGTGTACCCCACTGCCTCCCTCATCTGAGGTAGCCTTGTGATGTAACATCTCTCTTGGTCATTCCTCAGAGCCTTCTTGCTTCAGAGTAACAGAGGACCAGTGGTCAGCTGCCAGCCTGTAGCATAGGACACTAACTGAAAGTAATGGTCAAGCCTTATTCACCTACTATATTGCAGGCAAAAATGTAACGTGGGCTGTCTTTCTCCAAGGGATTGCATCCACCAGGGTGGAAGGGTCTGCGTACATCAAGGGGCAGGCAGGGGCACCTTCCTGCTGAGGAGCCCCAGAATGCCCTCGGTCTTTTAGTCTAGAAGCAGCAAGGGAGAAGGTAAGGACTGGCTAGGTAAAATACTAAATCAGAGCCAGGGACTGCCTAGGCTGAGAGGGTAGGGGAGCACTCTGTGAGTATATTTAGGATTTTAGCCTGGAATACTTTTAAGAAATTAGATTTTGTCAAGTGCAACATTTTAAGATGCAAAAGGTGTTCTCTAATGATAAATTCAAATAACAGATTCTCAAGGTTCTATACAACTTTCAAATGAATCTTCCATCTACTCTACTTTTATTTTATTTTTTTTTTATTTATTTATTTATTTATTTTTGTCTTTTTGAGACAGGGTCTCACTATGCAGTTCAGGCTGGCCTTAAGCTCACTTTGTAGCTCAGGCTGGTCTCGAACTCACAACAATCCTCCTGCCTCACCCTCCCGAGTGCTGGGATTACAGACATGCACCACCACGCCCGGCTATTGTTTGTTAGCATTATGTTAAGTATCTTCTCTGGCCTCACTAGTCACCATGGCAAACACTGTAGACACAACGGTGAACATAATAGCCACATCTGGTTAAAGTTCTTTTTATTCACTTAGTGATAGCAAGATTCTTTAACCTAGCATCTGCTAATCCTTTAGGTATATGATCTCAAGGAAACATTCTAGGGAGTGCGCCATGGACACTTCATTCCCTTGCCGCCAGCGTTACCTTCCCATCCAGCACACACTGACAGTCAGCTACGTATACTTTGCCTCCCTTGACCCTTACGTGAACCTCTGCCTGATTTCCAGCCCTAACATCTAGAAACATACAACCATATGACTTTAAAGCCATTACATGAAGCATAAAAGTTTATGGAGACAGTTGATATCCTAAGATGCCGTGCTCTATTCAGGCTGCTATCATGAATTACCTCTAACTGGACAGCACACGAACAACAGAAATGTATTTGTCACACCGCCTTTGCCAAGGAAGGCCACAATCAAGATGCTGGTGCATCTGAGGTCCGGTGAGGGCTTAGTCTTCCTCACTTTCTACATGGCACCTTCTTGCTGTGGACAGGGTGGTCACCGCATTCATGAGCACAGAGCTCTCCTCCTGATGCCATCCTTCCCAGAGGTCCTGCTTCATAAACGATCTTCTTGGTGCAGTGGTGGGGGGTCTTTTATAGCATGGGCGCCGAGACTACTACCCAGAACCCACTTATTGATCACAAACTGCCAGTGCTTCCCCTGTGTGCGCTGTTATGCGATATTTGGTGTCTGGGGCGATGCTGGGGTGCCTTGGCTCGCATGCCAACAGAGGGAGCTGCACTTGTCTGCGGTGGCACGATTGCCAGAGGCTCCCCCCACCATGGCCTTAGGGGCTAGGTGTCTGCACAGGCACGTTGGGAGAACACAGACATGCAAAAACACAACATACACTCTCTGTAGCTCATTTTAAATAATTAAAAATATAGAATCCAAGTAACTTTTTTAATGATTTGAAACATGATTATAAAGATAAAATTCAAGGGGGTGATAGGCAGCAAAAGTGCTATGTTTAAACCTAATTAAAGGAATATTTTGAGAAAATGTTCTAGGACATAGATCTGACAAATAAAAATGTTGAAGCTGTGTTTAGAGTACTGTGTTTAGGATCCAGAAGGATAGAATAAAAATATCTACCTTAATAGCATTCTAGAAAGAAGAAAAAGAATGTAGCAGAATTTGTAATAATGAATATTATGTTTTGAAGCTAAGTGGACTCGTGTAGCCATGAGAACATGTTAAAAGTTTTTAAGAATTAGGTTTCATCATGAGAATATATAAATTTCGTATAAATAAGGTAGGATGTAGAAAAATAAATATGGGACTGGGGATAGATCTAAGAAAAATGAAGGAAACTGAAAGTGACAACCATCTAATCAGATTGCTCAAGAAAAACCAGTTGAAATCAGGAGGGAAAAGTAGAGATAGCACTACTAACCATAAAATTCTAAAAAATTGATGGAGGAATACTATAAGCAACTATACACTAACAAAAAAACTTACCAAAAAAAGGCCTAATTTTTGCAACCATAAGATTATCAAAAGTGAAATAGAAAACTGAAAAATTAAAGCTATGAAAAGTACACATAAAACTGGTAATCATAACAGAAATTCCAGATTCAAACTGGTGAATTCTATCAAACATTAAAAATTTAAAAAAATTAATCTCATTTTCTGAGAGTAACTACATCCAAATCTAGCACAGATAGAATAAATTATCCACCAGTAATTAGCCATAGCTCAGAAATGCAAATTGTGTTAGTTTCTGTAGGTCACTTAATGTAATGCACCATGCTAATTAAGGACCAAAAACCCTATAAGCTTCTCAATGCCTGCAGGGAAAGCATCTCAAAATCTGATGGCCTGTCGTGATTAAAAAAACAAGAGAACAGAAAGCCACAGCTCTAGAAAGGAGCTCCATCCCCCTGAGGAAATACATCAGTGACCCATATTTAGATCAGGAATAAGACAAAGATGTCAACTTGCATTATTTCTATGGTACAACTAAATGAAAGAAATAAGAGCATCCTGATTGAAAAGAAAAAAGTGATTTGTAGCTGATAAGATCTTGTATGTAGCCAGTACAAGGACATCTATTCAGAGTGCTGTCAGAATTAATAAAGGATCTCTCAACTTTATCGAAGAGTAGATGAGAATATAAAATTATTGGGGCTTGGAGATGGCTCAGTAGAATAAGCACTTACCTGGCAAGTGCAAGGGCCTGGGTTCAATCCCTCGTTCTGCCAAAAAAAAAAAAAAACGTATTTTTGTTCAGCAGCAGTGCATACTCAAAAATTAAGAAAATTATTCCACTTTGAAATAACATATATAGGTAAAAATAAAGTAGTACATGCAGCAAGAATACTTAAGAGCACATTGAAAACTAAAAAGAGTTGTTGGAATAAATTTAAAAAGATCTCAAGAAATTTCATGTTCATGCAGTGGCTATTAATACTATTACAATGATAACTTCATTGCAGGAAAATATCAAAATCCCAGCTGTTTTTATCAGAGGCTGACAAGATGTACCTAAAATTAAATGGAAATACAGTTAACAAGACAATCTTAAAAATGAGAAACAGTGTAGAAAAGTGTGGTTACACCTGCCTGTAATCCCCACACTCTCGGAGGCTGAGGCAGCAGTATCTTAAGTCCAAGGCTAATCTAGGTAGTTAGTGAGACTCTGTCTCAAAAGTAAAAAATGAAAAACAAGGGGCTAGTGCTGTAGCACACTGCAAAAAGCCCTGCATTTAATCTCTATTTAAACTGTCAAAACTTGTGACAGTGAAACTAACATTTTTAAATATACTGTTCAAAGCTACAATAATTAATACAGTTAGGGACGAGCACAAAGGTAGAAATATAAACCAAAGAAAGAGAAATATCATTAAGAAGCCCATTCCTGTTGCCAGATGATTCTTGACAAGGGTGTTGGTGTCGTTCAGGGGGGAGAGAAGAGTTTTTTCAGCAACTGTCATCGGATCAACTGGATCACCAAATGTACAGCCCTGAACATGGAGCCCTCTCTCAGGACATACATGGGAACTCACTCAAAGCACATGCTAGTATGAGCTGCAACTAGAAGATTTTTATAAGAAAACATAGAAGTAAATCTGAATCAAGCAGCTGTTTTCAGTAGAATGCCAAGGACACAAGCTATGATGAAAAGGAAGTTATAACACAAATGAAAACTTTTGCTCTATAGATGATAGTCATTAAGAAAATAAAAATATAGCCCAAAGAATGAAATAATTTTTAATCATATATCTGAGGAGGGTATTGTAGCCAGACTATGAAATAAAGACAACTCCATTAAAAATAACACTATAATCTCTAGTGTTAGGGTTAGAGTTCAGGGTTAGGGTTAGACATGCAAATGGTTAATAAGTACATAAAAAGATTTTCAGCATAATTATTCATTAGACAGTTACAAATCAGAACTACAAAGAGATGTACTTCATACTGTATGACTTCATACTAGGGTGATTGTGTAATCAGACAGTAGCAGATATTGGCAAAGATGTCAAAAAATGAATACATGTATTCAATATATATTTGGAGTGAAACAGTCTCACTTTGTAGCCCAGACTGACCTCCAACTCCTGACTCAGCCTCTCCTCTGTAATGGGATCACAGCAACCCCCACCTCCACCCAACTCTTTTTATAAGGGGCTGTTGCACAATATGTTCAACTTAAGGGTTGGCGTGTAATCTAATAGTTATAACCCCAAGTATATCCCTAAGAGATGAAACCATTTACCCCACAAACATTTTTTCTTGAGTTTTCACATCAGCATTATTCATCATAGACAAACTATGAGTATGACTCAAGTGTGCATAAGCCAGTGAATTTTTTTTTTTTTTTTTTTTTTGGTGGAACCAAGGATTGAACTCAGGTCCTTGCACTTGCCAGGCAAGTGCTTATTCTACTGAGCTATCTTCCCATTCCCAAGCAACTGAATGTATAAGTAAAATCAGGTTTGTCCACTCAATGATATTTTACTCACCAATAAAAAAAAATTAAGTACCATAGCATTGATAGTCCTCAAAAACAGTGTGCTAAGTAAGGAATGGTAAGTTAAAGAATTCATTAAAGACCACAAAAGGTATGACATAGAGATAGAAATGAGATTCATAGTTTAGTTCTGGATATGGCATGAGAAATAGGTGTATAAAATTGTTTTATGGTAAAACTAAATATTCTAAAATTAGATTTTGACAATTGCTATTCTACATTTTGAATATACTAAAAAGCTGTATATTTGTAATTGGTGAACTTTATGGTATGTAAGTTATATCTTAATAAATATGCTTAAAGTCATCAATATTACATAGTATCTGAATACAGTATATCATATAGTGAGTCATCACCATGCAATTTTAAATTTATCAAGAATACTCTTAAGGCATTCTATAGTTGGACAGCGTCTAATGCCTGAACAGTGATATTTCCAATCAGAAATACAACTTGAGTTTTTTATATTCTGTGTCTGTTTTCTTTTATTGAGTAATATTGGAAAGATCTGTAGTATCTTCCAGTATTACTAAGAACGACTTGAAATTTGGGTTCCATGTAAAATTAGCAATGTCACTTTGCACTGAGGATATTAGAACACAGACAGGAATGCTTCCTGCGTCAGGGTAGAGAGCAAGCCGAGTCCTGCTTGCTGTCCCCAGATGCTAACATTCAGCTGGTTGACAACACTGAATGAAATCAAAATAAAGTGGTAAAATCAGACACTAAAATAAAAGTAATAAAATCAAACATGGCCATCATGTTAGACCCAACTCAAACCTTAAGGTGTTAAGGACGCACACCTCTGAGTTGAGATGTTTCATGCTGCTTTACAGATGGAATTTTAAGTATCATCAGCTGAGGCTGGTATGTGAATGTTTAGTGTAGTTACATGTAGATCGCTACGGAACTTTCCTTTTATCTGAATCTTTGTTATTTTTAAGCTTAACAGATACTTCTTTGGCCTTTCACATATTCATGAGAAAAACAAATCAATGTCAATTATATCCTTTTTTGTGCAGAACTAGGGATCGAACTCTTGTGCTTGCCGGGGAAGCGTTTATTCCACTTAACCATCTCCGCAGCCCCTCAATTATATTCTTATGTGGTAGAATTTTAAATTTCTTTAAGTAAGCAAAAATCACAGTTTTTGCGACTGATGTGAAATATAATTATTATTTACTAAAGGAATGCTTTTATTATATGTCATGTAAGAGATCTCTTGTAAGCTACATTTACATGTGTAAGTTTGATACACTTTTACCTTAAAGGGCTTGAAAATCTCTATACAATGTGATGATTAGACATGTTTTTGTAGGTTTGATGAGTACATGGTCTCCTAATCAGGGACTGCTTAAGGAGAATCTATACAAGCCAGTGACTGGTCCAGTCATGGGAGATACAAAATAGAACACACCCTATGCTGAATATATTCTGATGGTCATTATAGCCACTGTGACTGGAGTCCATGAAGATCTTTTGTGGCTAAAAAATGGACTATTGTAGTGTTTGTATTTAATTACATATCATCACAGAAAGATTTCTCTAATTTCCCAAAGTGAGTAATGGGGAAACAAAAATAAGGTACTTTTAAATTATATCATTTCAACATTTGCTACTCTGTGACTACAGTCACTCAGTGAGTGACTGTATATGAGTTGGTATAGATTATTTAGCAGTGTCTCTTCCTAGTTATGATCTGTAATTGTTTGATGAATTGTGGTGCTATGGACAATTGATATATGCACATAACACATCTCAGTTCACTTTTTTACTCTTCTCTTGCACCCACCTTTTATTTTGTGGAATCCATTTATCTCATATATCGTTGTAAAGTTAATTGTCCTACAAGCAGATCAGCAGACTGAAAAACATATAAAACACAGAAGGCTATTGTATTAAAACAAGCTATACTTTTAGACATTCTGTCCATGCTGGATTACAATGCCATTTTTTTCATGTAGTTTATTTATATACTGAGTTCCTTTTTTCTCACAGCCCTGCTGGCATTTGTTATTGTTTGATTTCTTAATAATAGCTATTCTTTCTTGTGTGAGATGGAATCTCATTTATTCTTGGTCATGGAAATATCTCATTTCTCTATCAATTTTGAAAGTTATTTTTGTGAAGTATATCACTCTGGGTGACAGATTGTTTCCTTGAAATACTTCCCTTGAATCTCCTTGATTTGAAGATTTGTGTTGAGAGCTGTGCTGGGATTCTGATGGGTTTTCATGAATCGGTGGTATGCTTCTTTTCTCTAGATATTTTTAACATTTTTTTTCCTTATGCTTTATTTCTGGAATTTTGTTCATTATATGAGTTGGGATAGATTATGTTGGTTGTGTTATTTGGAGATCTGTATGCTTAATTTTTTGTAGTCAAATTCTTTATCCATATTTGGGAAATTTTCTAACATTTCTGTGGTTAGGTTTTGAATGGTTTCTATGCCACCTCCAGCTTTCTCTCTGATTCCACTCAATCTTATGTTCTTTACTTCATCCTGTAACTCTTCCTATCTTTTATTTTATTTTATTTTTTTGTGGACTTTTGTGATTTCTGAGATATCTTTGTTTTCCTGGTCACTAGTTGTGTTTCTGTTTTCTCGATATGATCTGATATTCTTTCTTTTCTTTTTTTTAGATCTAATATTCTGACCTCACCTTCACTCAATCTGATGCATATACTTTCAGTGGAGTTTCTAATATCATGCTTGTCTGTTTGGATCTGTTTCATTGATTCCATTTCTTGCCTATATTTGGCATTCATGGTTTCCATCACTTTTCTGAGTTTCTCTGTTTGTTTATCTGTATCTGATTTAATGTATTTTACTTTTATAATAATTTCTTTTTGCACCTTAGGGATTATTTTTTCTATGGTCTCCTCCATTTTCCTTCCTTTATTTTCTGCTGCTAGCATTTCAGTTTTTTACTTATGTTCTTCTGATCTCCTGTCTCTATGTTCTGGACTCATCCTGTGTGGGCTAGGTATGCAGGATTGCATTTCACTTTGTCTTCTATTTTTTATTGTTTTCTCATTGGTGCTTTTATATTTCTTATGAGATGCCTTATCACTAATGTCAGGGCTTTCTTAGGAGATCTTTCTCCTCTAAATGTCTTCTAGGTATCTACGGTTTGGTTCGTGGTCTTTATGTATATCCCAAGAGCCTGCCTTCCCAATATATTAAGTCTGAGGAGTTACTCTCAATTTTACTTAGGGCCCATTCCCTTGATATTACACTATGGTGATAGTTAACTTAAAATTGCAAGGCTGTCATAAGGGGTGAGGGGACTGGTTATAGCATGCATGACATCCTGGTTAAAGTAGCTTAGTTGGTGATAACAATAGACTCAAGAAGAGCCTGACTATTGACAAACTGTGGTAACTATTTTTTAATTTTTTTTTAATTTTAGGGAAGGGTCTATAGGGTGTTCAGTCTCACTACTAGATCAGACTGGTAGTGATCTGCCTATTTACAGCCTCCCAAGAGCTGGAATTACAGGTGTGCACCACCATGCCCCGTCTCAGTTTCTGTCTCAGCTTACCCTGGGGGCATGGCCAGCACAGCAGGATTGAATCCCTGGCCCCTGCACCTGTTTGCAGGTGCTTTAATCTTCTGAGCTATTTGGCCATCCCAAACTGTGGTAACTATTAGCATGATATCTATAATTTTAGGAAGGTCTACAAAAATATAATATAGTCCAACTTAAGCCAGGAACTTGTGTGCAATGATTTTCCACTTACTAGAGTGATTTTTTCCCATTGTAGGTGGCAGGTTCAGGAGAATGGTGATAGGATGGAGAGATGAAGAAGAAGCAAATGTGGGTGGCACAGGATAATCATCCTGGTTTTGGGTAATTGTGGGACATAGGATGGAAGAATTGGAAGAGAAGGCCTATGAGTTTTGTAGTGAACCAGAAAGAAATGATGTTTATTCACATGAATGTATCATAAAGTCAAGCAAAATTGTTGGCAAAAGGAAAAGAAGAGGATGAGTAGAATAAAACAAAAAGAAAGATTAGAGGTCATCTGTTGGTTCACATTGCTAATGTTGTGTGGGATATCTCCATGTCTCTAGTTCCAGCTGTCCATGTGTACACCTTAACCAGAGATCTACTGTGTTGCTGGAGTTTCTACAGGCCTCCATGCCTTGAATTCCACCAGTACAGAGGGAAGGAGGTGGGATCTCAGACTTCTCTCACCAGCCTTGCCAGCCTTGGACCAGATGTATATTACATAAATTTCCTTTTCAGTGTGTGTTCACGCACATATAGTGAGTTTCTCTGGAGATTATATTGAATAAATTGAAGATTTCCCCCCAAATCTTTAGTCTTATATTTTATAATTTTGTTAATGTTGTACTGTCTTTTTGATTGTGTAGAGAAAAATTTTTTCGTTTCACTCCTGATTTTATTATTCAGTTTCCTTTTTTAAATTTAAATTAGTCCTTGGAGGGCCAGTGAGATAGCTCAGAGACTAAGCACCTGCTTAGGCAAGCACAGGGACCAGGATTTGATCCCTGGTACCACATGCCCCAGCAGCCCAGCCCCTGGGCATGCTGAGTCAGCCACTGAGACCTAGCAAAGTGGTACAGACCTGTAATCCCAGCACTGGCAAGGCTGAAAATAGGAGGATCCCTGTGAGTCCAAGCTGCATAGTGAGACCCTATACCAAATGCATATTAAAAAAATAATAATAATAATAAAGTAGTCTTTGGTGGCTGGGAATCCTGGCCTCCCAAGACCAGAGTCCCTGGAGCTGGTTGTTGGTGTAGAGGGAGTGTGGGCTGGGGCTGGGACGGGTAGGGAGACCCCGCTCTGCTGGTAGTCTCGGTCCTGTCTCCTAGGTGGAGATGCCCTTCACAAATCCTGGGTGTATTAGAAGGGGACAAGGAAGGAGTGGTAAGCTGGGGATACAGGACCCACCACAAGCCCCAGCTCCATTCTCTTCTAGTGTTTCCCTGATGGTGGCACTCTCTGCGGTCTAGGAGGCCTTCTTTTTCTTTCTCTGAGTTTTCTGACTTGCAGAACTCTGGAGGAGGGCCGTTGGCTCTGCATCCTATAGAGGTCAGACTTAAAGGAACCTCTGGTTATCTGCTTGGGGCCGTTGGGAATGAGTAGCACTGTAAATTCATACTGGACAACAAATTCACCTACCTCATAGAGAACGTTAAATGGTTGCAGCAGCTCGTGTTTAGAATGCTCCACCACACCCATCCGATGTGCCTCCTCATCTTCAGATGCCCTGAAGATAAATGCCATAGCATCCAAATGCCTTTCCACCTCATTGAAAAAGGCACATGAGGTTTTCACTTTCAGGCCATGTTATTCGGAGGAGTCTCATTTATAAATGGTGGTTCTTTCTCCTGAGTCTTTGGCCTTGCCTGCTCCTTAGCTGACGAGAACTCCCACACCATATACTTGATGTACCTCAAATTGGGCCTTTTCTTGGTCCTTCTTCTGCTGGTCTGTGGGGTCCTGGATGGTGGTCTTCTCTCTGTTGGTGCCATGCTTCTTCAACTGATGTGACAGCATGCTTTCTATTGGTGTGCAGTTCAGCGAGTGGGCACCTTTGTTCCAGCCTGCTGTCACTTGTGTGTTCTGGTTTCCAGGCCAGACCAAGCATAGGGCAACTTCAGCACATAGGTGAGCTGTCTGAATGGCATCTGCTTTCCTCCCTCTACTTGGGCCCCCTGAGGCACACCAGTGACAAAAGTGTGAGCCAAGTTAGCTATGAAGCCATGCACATGGGCTGCAAGGTCAGTTTTTACCAATTCACTTTCCTTGAGGAATATAGTCCTGGTCACTCTTCAGAGGGAGAAATAACATACATAGCTGTTTACTGAAATACTGGTTGGAAATGCAATACCTTTCTTTATTTCCTTTTCTTTCTTGAAGGTTTTTCCTGTGTCTTCCATAACTATGGCATCACCTTTCGCACACAGACTCATTACTGACACACCTGAGCTGCATGTGTCCACCAAGGCTCAAAGTACCCAGCTGGTGATGCCGCCCCATCTTGTACTTGGTCATGACCGGGTCTTCAGCCATAGTTTGCTCCTGCTCCTCACCCTCACCTGTTGTCTTCCCACCACCATCACTGCAGCTTCTTTTCCCCTGAGCCACAGGCTATGGTCAGAGGCCCCTCGATCCACAAGGAGAGCATGAGTGAAAGCTCTAGAAAGCAAGGCAGCAGCCAAATTTTTTTTATTACTAAAATATATTTGTACAGTAGAGAGTGAGGGAATAGAGTTTTACTAATTCCTGCACTTCACATTTCTATCCAATTTAATAGATGGCAATTCTTTCTAAGAATGCTGTTACATTATCTCTATCACATAATACAGTGTTTTCCCTATTATCTTTCTGCAGTAATACTCCCATTGGTAGCTTGTTTATGGATTTCTTTTTTCCGTGTGTAGAATCTGCCACTCCATTCAACCCTCAGTGTAAACATCTCCATAACTTTTCCCTGGGGAGATCATTCCTTCCTTCATTTGAATTATGATAGGCTGCTTTGGTACTTCCTGTACAGCACTCATGACTTGTGTCATTAATTAGTTTATATGTAAGACATTTTCTCCTCAGTGGAGTTGAAAGTTTCCTGAAAGAAAATTTCTATGTATGATTCAATTCGTATCTTCCATGCATTTTACATGTTCTAGATTTTAAATAAACATATTTTGGGAGTGACTGTACTGATTCTTTGATTTTATATAAGTATATTGACTGGAAAATATTTATCGTTTTTGGCAAATATCAAGATCTACTATGCAGGTTATCATAAAGTATTCTACGTCTATTCCCTATTTTCTTCTTAAATGTATTTGGTTGTTACAGGGTCTCACACAGCTCACACTCATGGTGATCCTCCTACTTTTAGCCTCTTCAGTGCTGGGATTCCAGGTGTGCACCACTATGCCTGATGCTGACCGGTTCAGCCCACCCTGAGGGCGGGCCTGGCATGGCACATGGTGCCGGAGATTGAACTGTGGCTCCTGCACTTGCATAAGCTTGCATAGGCAGGTGCTTTAGTCCACTGAGCTATATCACTACTCTTCTATTCCCTGTTTTCTTAAACATTCATTATTGTCTAGTTTGATAAATCTGAAGCAGCTTGCTTTGGCAATATTCTAAGTAAATTCTAAATAAATTTCTTTTAATTCTGTAGACATAACTTGATTTTTTGCGTTTAAATAAAATTAATAATCTATTCAAACAACCACTTTTAATGATTGCTGAGATGAGTAGTTGAACTCTCTATGTATGTAAGAATAATTATTTTCATCTCCAGCTATGGTCCTTTTTATGCAATGTGCCCAAAAAGTGCTGGACTCAAATAGCTCCCAGGGAAGGGTAACATCGGAAAGACCGGAGGCACTGCCACGTGAGCATGTCGTGGCTGTGAAGGTGGAGCTCAGTCTTAGGAGGTGCACAGACAAGGAGCTCCATTTGCCTGTGTTCCATCACAGAGGGTAGCAGGACATAGCCAGACCCAAGAGCCTAGGTGGGCTTTCCTTCCTGAGCCAGCTCTTCTTGGTGCCCTCAGCCGTGGAACTGCAAGGAGTGAATCGCCATCCCTACTTGTGAAGGGCAGAGCCTTTGGAATTAAGGTATGCATGTGGCCAGAAAAATGCCACTTTCCTGGCATCTGAAACGGGTGTTTCACATGAGTATTGTTCAAGTATCGTTGACCACAAGAAGATAAAATGAGAGGCTGTGTGGATGACATGTTCTGTGGTAACTTAAATTTAGCAAATGAACTGGTGAGCTTAGAAATGTACGTATGATTAACATTACTGCCATGCTTTTTTCATCTAAATTTAAACTGCCCTCAATTGCATTATACTACAAATATATGTAAAGGGGCTGGGGAGATGGCTCAGTAAAGTAAGTGCTTCCCTGGAAAGCACAAGGGCCTGAGTTCAATCCCTGGTTCTGCCAAAAACAAAGCAAACAAATATATGTAAAATATGTTTCTTAAAATTGCTCTAGATTTATGATAAACACTTGTTATTTTACACTATTTTTAGTTGTTTTTCAAGTCCATTTAGATATTTTGTTTCAATTTTACTTGTAACACAATTTGAATACTTACTTGTAGAAAAATTCAACAATCTAACAGTTGCTCAAAAGACATTTTTGAGAACTGTTACTCAGTTACTTAAAAGGTAGTTAAATATTCAAGAATCTGATAACATTTGCTCAAAAGACACTTTTGAAGACTATCACTCAATTACTTAAAAAGTTGATGTATACAAATTTAATTTTCTGGAAGCACACATGAATAAAATACTTCATTTAACATATTGAAAACACAGCTGAGTTCACTTTATTAAGTCTGAAGATTCTTGGATGCTTCAGAGATACTAAATTATGGTTAAATATTGAAGACACTGCTGTGGAATGTTTGACTTATCTTCTGTGTTTAAAATAAGTTTGCTTTAAAGAGAAGGTTGTAACCAGTTGGTGTCACAAATGCTGATTCACCTGTCTTGGTTTTGTCAGTGGATTTTTTTTTCTATAGAGTCTAAAAGCAGAGAAAGGAATGTCTTGTTAGAATGGCTTTTCCATTTAATATTTTAAAAGCTTATCATAAAATAAATTTCCAAAGTCTAAGCATAACACCAAAAATCGTGTAGCCAGCTTCATAATTACTTTTAGTATCTTACCTCCCTACTAGCAACAGTCCTATTCTTAAAATAAAATGGTCTTTTGAGTCATTTCTCAATGTTGGGGCCAAATTCTTCAGCTGTTGTAGAAGGAATATAATCATATAGGTAAGCCTAAAAGAAGTAAAGAAATACTTATTAACAATTAATGATGTGCATTTATAAATTGAAAGATACATTAAATGACTGACTTCCACTCCGTTAATGTTAGCTATAGCTAATTATATTCATGAAGGAAACTGTTCCTTTCTGAAATCCCTGAGCAGTTTATGAATTAAATCTGCATCTTAGTTCTGTGGGATGTCGATTCTATTTTAATGAGTAGAATTTGTGTAAGAATTAAGGGAAATACTACTTTTTAAATTTCAAAGCAAATTGGTTTCAAATTGGTTACCAGAAATAAGACTTCTGTGTTGAAAGGGAAATAATTGAGAAACGCATCCCAAAATCAAGGCAAAGATTCTAAGAAAGTTCTGGTGGTGAGGACCACATGTTCATTCTCCAATTATTTGTTCTCATCCAAGACTGGAAATACCATCTCATTTTGTAGTAATAAGCATTTGCCATGGAGGGGCCGCTTTTGAGTGCTTTCCAGTTTTTGTGTTTGATGTTTTGCTATCATCAGTAAAGGTGAAAGAACCTCCTGTAATCCAGAATTAAAAGAAATCCAGCTCAATTTTACTCAACAGGCAGGCATTATTCCATACAATTTCTTATGAGTATTATATAATACTTATTACACTCAAAATAAATTTTACATAAAGTATAAAACAAAATAAAATGACACTTTAAACCTGGAAGGTAAGTGGCAGTCTAAAACATTGCCTATTCATGTGAGACTACCTGTGTTTGCCTTTAGCCACTTTCCCATGCTCATTGTAAATGATTAACAAGGTCACCAGTTTCCTTCCTTCATTAACATGCTATTTAGGAGAATAGATATACAGTATACTCTTGTATCCTTAAATAGAAGTTCAATTTCACCTGGGTTTTTTTTGTATTTAGTACAGGGTCTACAGGGTCTCACTACACAGATGGGACTCTTAGTGATTCTCCTGTTTTCAGCCTCCCACGCTCTGGGATTATAGGCAGGTGTCACCACACCCAGTCTCAATCACAGTCTCAGCATGCTCTGGGGGTGGGACCAGCATGACACGCTGGGGATCGAATCTGGTCCCTGTGCCTGCCTAAGCAGGCACTTTAATCTACTGAACTATCTGGTCAGCCAGGTAGTTTTATAAACTCACCTGTTTTTGAGTTTTATGGAAACAGTGGCATGTAGAGAGAGATTGGATTTTTTATTTTCCCCCAAAAAAGATTTCTTGGTCTTATTAGTAATATTTGATGTGGCTGTTACTTCATTATTTGTACTAGTCACCACCATGACAGGCACACACTCTATATAAAAAGCGCAAGCTGTAGTTCAGGGGCAACACATTATGGCCAGTGGGAGATGCGCCCAGCCCATGAGGAAAGCCGCTGTGCCCGGACAGGGAGAAGCTCAGCATCGGAGCACCAGCCATCTCCGTGGAGCTCATTCTGCCCACAAGGCAGGAGATGGGCCAGAGGTTGGAAGCTTTGCAAGACCAAGAACTAGGCGTTTATGGGGGCCTTGGCCTCCCTGTGCATGGGGTGGGAGCTCAGGTCAATGTCAGTCTAGTAGCTGTCTGTGCCAGACCCCCAGGACAAGCCAGAAACAATGGCCTCCCAACTGATGCCCACTGTCCAAATCTCATGCAGCTGGCTGACACTGAACCCTCACCCCTCTAAGTGAAAGCCTGGACAGAAAGCAACCTAGCCGACAGTTTCAAAGCATGAACAGAATTTTGGTTATGGTTAGACTTGACCACACACTGTTCTGACTGGATCATTATTTTCTGTCAGTTATTGTTGGTGTTACAAGCTCTGGTACTTACTAATGCTTATGCATGTGCTAAGATTTCAGGGAGCATACAAGGAATTGCATGGAAAACAACTGGTTAAATGCATGTACAAGTTTATGAGACATTGCCCAACTGGATGTACCCATGAACAGTGGTTGTTCCACAGGTGGTCTCCTAGCTCAACTGTGTTCAGTGTTCAGCTTTCTTTTTTCTTTTCTCATAAAATGTCTAACAACATAGTATCTTCTTGTGGCCTTAATTTTGTTTGTGTTTAATTACAATAAGGTTGAATTTTTCGTTTGTGTTTTGTCCATGCTTTTCTAGAAAGGATGTACTTTAAAAAAAAAAATCATTTATTTATTTATTTGGTACAGAGTCTCGCTCTGCAACTCAGACTCATAGTGATCCTCCTGTCTCAGCTTCACCAGGACTAGGATTACACGTGTGTGCCCCATACCTGGTTTCGGTGGCTGGCACAGCATGTGGTACTGGGGATCGAATCCAGGTCCTTGTGTTTGCCAGGCAGACCCTTAGATTGCCAAACTATCTCCCTAGTTCTGGGATGTTCTTTTTGTGAAGATGTAGGAATCCTTGTTTATTTACTATGTTTAGTCATTGTGTTATATACAGTTCTAAGTAGTTCTTCTTTTCCTTAGTGTATTAGTTTCTTATTGCCCCCATATTTACTACAAGCTTCAATTTAATGGTTTAAAGCACCTTTATGATTGTGCAGTTGCAGGCATGAGAATCTGAAAGGGGTCTTCAGCTTACCTACAAAGGCCTACATGGCAGTATTCCTAACTGAGCTGTGCAGAGAAATCTGTTCCCATTCTTCTAGCTAGGAGGAGTGGCCTGAATTCTGTCGCTTCATATGGTCCACCTTCAGATTGGCCACTGACATCATTGGAATCTGTGTCCTATCACTGAATCTGCTGCTGTTGCCTTCCTCTGTCATTTCTGAGGACACGGGGCTCACTTGGGTATCATGGGATTCTTTATCCATCTTTGGACTCCTAACTTACATGAGAGTCTCTGGAAATTACCATCCTTACAGATTCTGGGGATTGAAACATGACTTCCTGAAGGAGCACCACTCTGCCTATGTTACTCAGTGATCTGAAGATCTACCATGTCATGCGTCACCACGTATCATTGTTATCACGCAGAGGAGTCCTACACTGGGCTCTGCATTCTGTTGATCTGTCTGTCTGTGCCAGAGAGCCATGTGCCTCAGATTTACACTAAATACAGCTTTGTCATGGTTCTTGTTATATGATTTGGTCATCCTTGGATATATTCTTTTGCTTCTGAAAGTTTGACTGCTCTTGGACTTTAAAATTTTTAAACAAATTTTAGAACAAGTTCATGAAATAATCCAAGTGTTACCAGGATTTCAACTCATTGTGGCTGTAGCTTAAATTGAGAAGGTTACATAGCGTCTATACAGTATATGTATATATTTATATTCTGCATGCATTTTAGAAATACATAGGTATATTCCTAGAATATTTCATTTTTTATATTTTTATAAATATATCACTTTAAAATTTTATTTTATTTTATTTTGAAAAGTAAAAACAAAAGCAGGAACAAAAATCAGCAACAAAGACAGAAGCAGGGTAACATAACAATTCATGTATTACAGATTTTCTTTTTTTTTTCTGTACTTTAGGAAAGGGTCTACAGGGTGTTCAGAGTCATACTGCTAGATCAGAGTTGTAAGTGACCCACCTGTTTACAGCTTCCCAAGAGCTGGGATCACAGGCATGCACCACCATGCCCAGTCTTAATTGCCATCTCAGTGCACACCAGGGGCGAGGCTGGCTCAGAAGGCCTGGGGATTGAACTCCTGGCCCTGCTCCTTTTTTTTTTTTTTTTTTTTTTTTTTTTTTCAGAACTGGGGATTGGACTCAGGCCTTTGCACTTGCCAGGGAAGTGCTTATTCCACTGAGCCATCTTCCCCCTTCCCCTTGTGTTCCTTCTTGCAGGCACTTTAATCCATTGAGTTATTTGGATGGCCCTCCACTTTCTGTTCTCAACACGAATCCACTCTTATAACTCTGACAGTGTGCATTACTTTTGCCATGAATTTTCTCATAGTGGAATCTTGAAGTAATATGCTCTTGTATTGGTCTTTCTTCTCTCATGTATTTGTGACACCATGCTGTGGTGTCAATGGCTAGTTTCTTTCCATTTGTGTATAAACACCTTGTTCTCCTAGAACTGGTGCTAACCTACTCATGGCTAAATGATGACTGAAAATACAATGGGATGTATATTCATATGCGACATTTTTGTGGACATGTTTTTATGTATCTTGGACACCGTGTTTGGAGTACAGCTGCTGAGCCATAGTAGAGTCGGATATTTGACTTCATTATAAAAATACAAGCTACCCAAGTATTCCCTGTAGCTGTGTCATTTAAAACTGCCAACAGTGACTGTTTCAGGAACTGCACATTCCTGTCAACATTTGGTTTCACTATTGTTTTCATTTTAGCCATTTTGGAGCATGTACGTGTGTATTATTAATGATTTGTTGGGGTTCTTTATAGATACTCGATTCTAGTTGTTTCAGAAGTATTTTCGCCATCTATAACTGTTGTACTTAGTTTTCAGGATAAATTTGAGGTGTGCTCTTTGTGTGTGTGTGTGTGTGTCCATACATGCATGTGCTTCTTGCTTCCTAGTATAAATTTACAAAAATACTAACTCGTGTTTTCTTCCAAGAATATTGATTATTTTAGTGAATGTCTGCTGTCAGTCTAAAAACAATATTTGCCTAATGGTGAGTGAAATAGGGCATTTTTGGTTTTTCTATTGTTTTGTTTTCTTCTGTTTTAAGATGCTCATGCACAACTTTTCCAGCAGGATTTGTTGGAAGACATTTTTGTTTTTGTTTTACTGGCTGATTTGCTCAAATTTTGTTGACCCCAGATGTGTAATTTTTGGGCACTAAACTGTTCTATATATCCATTTACATATATATATATATATAAATTCACACTCCAGTGCAATATTAAATGAAAGTGATAAGAGTAGATCTTCTTGCCTTTATCATGGACTCCAGGGTAAATGATTAGTTTTTCTTTACCATTATGATACATTCAAAAGTATTTTCATAATGGGCATTTCATGAGACCCCCTGAATTGAGATGCAGTTCACAGATGGGATCCATAATGCCCACTTAAATATATAAGGGTTTTGAATTTTTTTTTTTTTGGTGGTACCAGGGATTGAACTCAGGACCTTGCACTTGCTAGGCAAGTGCTTATTCTACTGAGCTATCTCCCCAGCCCAGAGTTTTGAATTTCTTGAAAGTCTTGTAATCATCACCATGATTAACTATAAAAATTTTTGTCATCAGAAAAATAAACTCTTCTTGGTGTCTCTCTCACATCCTAGCCTCAGGAAATTCCCTGAGAAATATCACATATTCTTATGATATATAGGGTCATGGTTAAAACAAAAAAATTAAAACATGGAGCTAGAAGGATCACTTACTTAATTTTAATTATGTTTGTCCTTCATCTTAGTATAGCTTTAAATGCATTTAAATCTCTATGCTATTAATATTAATTAATTATAAAGTGAAAAATAATCCTAATCCTTTGGTTTGATAATGTTCTTCTTGTGGCTGACATACCAAGTCCTCCTGTTTTTATTTATGTTTTAGAATGAACAAAATGTATATAACATTAAAATTTTTCATTTAAACTGCATTGTGTATGTTCCATGTTTAATATTTTCAAACATTTTTTGTTCACACTTTTAATTTGCTGAGGCTAAGATCAATTATGTAGCATAAAAAATATAAAATTGGAGCACAGTGGATTCTCTCCTTTGCAAACAATGAATATTATTATAGAATATTACTGCCTCAGGCAAAGTAAATAAATATTGCATTTCATTAAAAAACTGTAAACATTTTATAAATGTAAAATGTTTTCATTGTGGAAGGTTGGCAGTTATACATTAAAACTATTTACTTCAGTTTCTTCAATAGTGTATAAGAAAATATCTTTAGAAATTTTACATTCCGTTATAACTTATTTTAGTAAAAGTTATATATTGATTACATGCATAAATAATATGTATAGTCAATTTTGGCATTGATTTAGGAAAAGGTATCTCTTTTATAATGGATCTTACAGGTCTGAACTGTGTATGTGTGTGTGTGTGTGAGAAAGAGAGAAAGAGAGGGAGAGGAAAGGAGGGAAGGGGGGAATAGACAAAGAGCAAGTATTGTGTTGTAACCCTGTTCTCATTGGTTAAGTTTACGAAACACATAACACTGAGATTATACTTGGTAAAAACCATACTTTTACTATAACTAAAAAGACATTCTTTTAATGTTTCCTAGTTCAATTTTGTGGGAAAATTGCTTGGACCAAGAGGAAACTCCTTGAAGAGGCTACAGGAAGAAACAGGTGCTAAAATGTCTATCCTGGGCAAAGGATCAATGAGAGACAAAGCAAAGGTACTGAGCTTTGAGTTTGGTATGTGACATGCATATGTTCCCCTTAGCGCTGGTGGCCCCTGGGCAAGCACAGCCAAACTGCTCTTCTGCCATTTCCTGCAACTCTCCATGTGGAACCCCTGGCCCCGGTTGAGGTCTCTTCCATTCTCATCAAATTCAAGTATTACCCCCCCACCCTCAGGACATACACTCTATATTTTCATTCTTTATTTCTTTGTGTAGTTTGCTATCAAATCTTTTCAATTTTGCATACTCTGCAGAATGTTTCTGTATGCTTATATGCATTTAAAAAACATTCCCCAGCTAGGTCCCGTTTATTTCCTCATCACAGCACCTAATCATATCCGTTGTATCATTTTCTCATGTTACCTCTCTGCTCTATTTCTCTCTGATTCTCTTATCTGAAGCAAGTTTAAATACTTATCCACAATTCTAAAAGAATCCTCGTTATTTCTTGAAATGTTTCAATGGTATTAAACAATGCACCTGACTCCCATGTAGCCACGAAATGTGTAAGTTTGATGTTTGAAATGATTTGCTTCACAATTAAACTACATAATTTTCTATTTTATAAAGTTATAAGAATCACTGTGAGCTGGAATTCAATATTTAGGAAAAATAAATTTCACAGGAACTTATTTATAAAGTATCTTTGAAAACTCATTAGAAGTAGTGGCTATGTATGGCAAGAACATTGAGGTAGACTATATTTTTATAGCTTAATATATTATGTCATAGAAAAATGAAATGTTCAAGTAATTATTTCTGATTATGAAAACATTTGGAAAGTTATTTAGAAAGTTTGTCTTTAGTCTACTACAGAGACATCTCAAATAAAGGAATTTATTGTAAAAAATGTCATCAAACTGATGCAGAATGTGTATCATGGAAAATATTTTATTACTATAATAAATCTTATTTAGACTTTAAACAAGATATCTTAAAATGGATCAGTAATCAACATCAGAAACATGGGAAGAGGTAGTTTTTACCTACCTTTTCTTCTAGGTAACTTGTGATTTTTGTATATTGTGTGTAATTTCAGTAGTGAATACTTTCTTGCCAGTCTTCCTGTCTCTGGTTTTTCTGGTCCCATTTGGAAAGAGCATTATAAGTATTTTAAAGTACGTAGTCCTGAGATAAGCTTTTGCCTTCTGACACAGAACAATTTGTATTTCTTAAGAATAAGAAATAACATTGAACATATTAATATACCTATACTTTCACATATTCTTTGACATTATTTTGTAATATTCGATAACTATTTTACAGTTTTACAATGTAAACTTAATACTGTGTGCTTTTACATTCTTATTCATGCTTTAAGGTTTAGATCAGGTATTAACTCTCCCAGAGATTCCCTCTGTGCCTGTAATAGGCTAACTACTCTTTTATTAGTTAACGTGTTTTATCGCACTATTTGTTTACCTCATTAAACTGTAAGCTTCCACAGACAGGGACATGTACTATCAGCTTTGCCTATGTGGGAACTTCATGCAGTTGTCCCCTGTCTTTTAAAATAGATAGGTTATTTTTCATATCTGTGTGTTTGGGCAGCTTTTCCTGATCATAAAGTTATAAAATAAATTCCCTTTTCCTGGTAGTGCTAGCATAAGTATTAGCATGCAAATCTAGCTGGAAACAAGTTTAGTATCCTATTAAGATTCTGTTAAGGTTGCAGGGCTGGCTAGATAGCTCAGGAGATTAAAGCATCTGCTTAGGCAGATGTAGGGGTCGGGAGTTTGATCCCCCTGCTTGCTATGCTGACCCTGCCCTTGGGCATGTGGAGACAGCCATTGAGACTGGGCATGGTAGGCACGTACCTGTAATCCCAGCCTTTGGGAAGCTGTTACTAGGAGGACCACTATGAGTCCCATCTATGTAGTGAGACCCTAAACACCCTGTACACCCTGTCCTTAATTCAAAAAAAAAAAAAGTTCCATTAGGTATGATTTACTGACATTACTAGTTATATAATAGTCTCTTCCTTATTTTGGGGTGGCCCATCTTTATAGGCTCTGCTTTGAGTTTTTCATATTTCTGTATAAAATAAAATATTGTTTATTAGTGATAATATATCATATTTCAAAATGTGTTTTCTCAAATCTAGATTAAACTTTTACTGTCAAGATGATTGAGCACACAGCTGGAAGCCACAGGCATGGTCATCAAACTTTTTATCTTGGTTAAGCTTGATTAAAACAAGCTTAAATCATTGGTCCAGTTTATAGTATAGTCCTGTTTTCCCTTTTTTGTTGCATGACCTGAACAGTAAATTTTTATAGTATTTTATTCTTTATAAGGACTAAATAAAACCTTATTCTTTAAGAAAGTGTGCATCTATACAGTCCTAAGAACATCAGCTGAAGTATTTACTATAATATTTTCCATTTGCTTGTGTAGTACACAGAATGAAAATGATAAAATTTCACCTATCTTAGAGTTTAAATTCTAAAATAAATCTTTTATCTCCAGACATTGGTGATTATTATATATTAAAATAAAAGAAGTAAAGGGAAAAGAGTTTTATGATGATAGATGTGGGAATTTGCTTTTTTTTTTTTTCAGGGTAGGGCGGTGACTGGGTGTTAAACTCAAGACCCTGTGCTTGCCAGGCAAACTCTTATTCTAGTGAGCCATGCCCCTGGCCTGGGGTGTTTGCTATTAACGAGATAAACTATTAGATGTTGAGAAGGAAACCCTAAAAACATCATGAATTAGAGATAATACCAACTGTGAAGATCCGAGGGCAAATCTATAACTACGTGTAAAGTGTATTGACAGCCCTAGCCACGTCACTGTTCAGGAGGTGCAGTAGAGCATGACCCTTCCCCATGTGGGACACCTGCTTTTTTCATACACTTTGATAGTAAAACTTTCTGAAGTGCTCCTTGCACTCTCCTGCACCATCCTTGTTCTCTTGCTCCATTCCTCTGACTGGATCCTCTTCCTCTTCCCAGGTCACCACACCCAGAGCTTTTCCCTCATGACTTCATACTACGTATGTCTTTCTCAACCTAAAATTTATTCTTATAGCTCAATCTCTTTTGTTTTTTTGTATTTTAGGGAAGGAGCGACAGGGTGTTCAGGGTCTCACTACTAGATTGGACTCAATCCAGGCCTGCTTACATACTCCCAAGAATGGGATTACAGGCACACACCACAATGCCCAAACTCAATCTCTCTCTCAGCATGCCCCAGGAACAGGGCCAGCTTGGCAGGCCTGGGGATCAAAATCTTGGCCCCTGCTCCTGCTAGCAGACACTGTAATCCACTGAGCTATTTGGGTAGCCCTTCAATCCTCGTTAAGTTACAGAATTTATACTTACCTGTATATCAACTTAGAGTGTCAATGGGCCATTGTCTAAATAAATATATGCACAACACACACATGTACACACACACACACACACACACACACACAGATTTGTATAAAGCTTGACAAAGACTCCTTCACTAAACTAAGGCAATCCCTATTCAGTCCTCTTCTTACCTCAGCCTTGCAGTGTGAGGCACAAATATTTGCAACATTTATTTAAAGTTTATATTAGCAGCACGGAAATCAACATGCAGCAGCAAACCTGCTTTTGACATTTTGTTTGATGAAAGAAAAATGGGTGCAACACAAGGCGCCCCTTATATACAGACAAAGCCGATATCAGTGTGCACTGGATTTGCAGTATCAGGCGACATGAAGTTAAGATTCATTCCAAGATCATCATGAAATTAACTGCTTCATATAGAAAACACTCATAGAGGCGTGTAGTAAGAAGTGTCAACATAGCTGAGTTTCTGTGTTATTTTGTTCTTGGTGATGAGAAAATTTACTAATTACATCGGAATTCTGTAAGTAAAAGAACAGTACAAAGTCCAAAACAAAACAAGGCATAATACCATTCAAAGGCACAACAATGGGAAAGTCATACTGTCCATTTATCACCTCTTTCACACACTGATCAGACCCCAAAACATAGGAACTCAGTCTGCTGAAAACTCCAGGCATGCACGAGCAAAAGATAGTTTGAATTGTAAGAAGAATGGTGTGCTTGGGGAAAGCTAGAGGGTCAAATACGCAGTATGTGTTAAATGTTTAAAAACATCTCAGAGAATAAAACATTTCAGAAATCAAAGTCTAAAATCCTTCACATACCATGGATCCAGCTGGGTCTTGTAACCTGGCCGCTGAGCAGCAGTCTTGGGCGTGTCTTGGTGTAGCTTCAGCTGGGAGTTGGCTATTTTAGAGGTATTGATGGCAGATTGGTGAGGGGAAGACAGGAAGCAACAGTTTAGCAAAGCTTGTCTTCAGAAATAGTGAGGGACAGACTTGTTATCTTCTTAAAAGGAGGCTAGAAGTGGAGAGAATGCAGCTAGCTGACTGAACACAGCGTGAACAAGAGTGAAGAAACAGGGGCTGGGGATATAACTCAGCGGCTTAAGTGCCTGCCTGGCAAGCGCAAGATCCTAAGTTCAGTCCCCCCTCCTGCAAAAAAGAGTGAGGAAAAAGAAACATGGAAACGTTCCTTGCAGATTCACTTAGCCGACCTTACGTGGAAATCATACATGATCATCGCAAGTGCACAGCACTCTAATGAAAGGCGTGTCGGCGTGCCTGTTCATAGGTCCGCTGAGATCACAGAGTGCGATTTTAAGCATGCAAGTGATGAAACGTTAAGAGGAAGGGGAGAATGGTTGTGTTTTATTTGAAAATGTGTCATAATTCTTAAGGCAAGTTTTTTGTCTTTGATGTGCTAATACCTGTTTTTTTTCCTTTAGCACAGTTTCTGTATTTTAATACATCTTTTCAATCTGTTGATGGTTATGTTGGTAAATTCTTTCTGATTTTAAGGCAAGGTTGATTTTAATCAATGATAAAATCAACCAAAAACCTTCAAAGAGATGTGGCTGCCTGGTGGGCAGTGTGGGCATGAACCAGCACCATTGCTCCTCCTCCTCTTTCTTGGCCCCTGGGCTCTGCCTCATATCAATGGGCCATACTGCCTCTGAAATCCTGAAGGGAGAAGCTGAGCTCTGTGCTTGTCAGTCAGGCTGTGATTGGCTGCGCTGACTCCAGTTTCAGCTTTTTAAGATCCAGAACATCAGAGCAATCCGTAATCTCACAGAATGAAGAGCCCAGACACCATTCAGACTTTAGTTTTAACCAAATCCCTAATAAAGTTCACAGTAGATCAAGCTATTTGTCAACATTCGCTGAGCCAAAAAGAATTCCTACCTCATCTTGGCTTCCAGCAGAGATAATGGGAGAAACACAATAATTTGCTTAAACACTACCTGAATTTGTGAAAGACAGAAAAGTACCCTAAATTATAGATAGGTGAAATTTTGTTTTTGTTTGATTTACCACATTGTTCTCTGATCTGAATTTTCAAGAGTTAGAATGACGAACTAAATGTTCCATCTTAACAGTAAGCAATATATGTAATAAGGAACATTGTACTATGAATATATATTTTATGAGGACACAATAAAATATGGGTTTCAATGTCAAGTCAATAGAATTTTTGAAAATGTGAGATATACTTGAGCTGTAAATGATAAAATCATTATACAAATTAAGTTTGAGTTGAAGAATAAAGGATGCCATCATATTTCTGAGATAGGATTTTTTACATTCGTATCTTCATCCATTTCTCAGTTTTCTTCTCTCTTTGCTGGGAGAAATAACTGACACCCAAAATGAAGGAAGGAAAGGATTATTTAGCTCATAGTCAGTGGAGGTTTCAGTCCATCCTCAGCTGGCTTCAATGAAGAGCGGCACATGTCAGAGAGCAACCTTCCATGGCAGGGGTGGGGGCAGCAAAGAACAGAGAGCAAAAGGAGGAGCAGCAGCAACTATGGCAGCAGAGAGTATGTCTGTCTCTCTTAAGTTGCATTCAGGCCCTCAGCCCTGGACCGGGTGTAGCACCCATACCCATAATCCCAGCAGCACTCACACCCATAATCCCAATGGACCATGAGTTAATCACAAGCTCTAGAAGTCCACTCCATGACTGCATGAGACTTTGGGGGGACAAATAGACACAAATCATAATAATCTGTGTATGTGTATATGTATAATCAATCATTTGCTGTTGTTGCTATGAGTTTAGGATGAAAGAGAAAAGTCATAAATCTATCCAGGCCTCCTTTTTCATAGCTTCAATGACAGAGTTAGGAGATAACAGTATTTTATGTATTGTTAGTCAAAGATATATTCTCTTAAATCATTTTTGGAATTATTTTATTAAAAGCTAGACAAATTCATTTTTACTTTGATCTTTTTTTTTTTTTTTTTTTTTTTTTTTTTTTTTTTTTTGTACTGGAGATTGAACTCAGGACCTCATTCTTGCCAGGCAGGTGCTTATGTTGCTGAGAATTCTTACAGACTTAATGTCACATCTATAAACCTGGTTTACATACAAAAAAGAATCTTTAAAATAGTGGTAAGATACTAGCTTTCCCCCCCATTTGTGCTTGTGATTTGTGGTTTGGATGCTGTCTCTACATCCTGGGAAGAGAGAAATGAGTAGGTCAGAAATCAAGCTCACTTTCATTATGTGCAATTAAATTTTTATTTATTAAACTATTACAGAATTATTAAAACAAATTTGCACACATTCACTGTTTTATAACAAGAACTCCAATGGAACAATTCTGTCCTCAACTTTATTCTCTGTCTCAAAATATTACAGCACACACTCAGATGCAGTGTAACCACAGTAGATATGAACTGATTATATCTAGAAATACTTTAGGTTTCACTTTTGTTCCTAGTTTGGAGGGTGGCTGAAAATTCTCTGGCATTTCTTCTAGGGAGGGAGGAGTGAAGTTCAGTTCCCTTCTCTTTGAATCTAAAAAATTTCAGTGACTTGTTTGTAACTGTTAGAAGCTTTTGTGATTTCCGACATTACATTACAAGAGAATTTGCACTTTTCTCCCCATCTGGGGAATCTTTCTCTTGTGTTTCAAAGATGCCTTGAAATGATTCTAAAACTCCCATGGCTTGCTCCTGGTAGAAAGCCAGAATTACAGAGAAGCTGTCCAGGCTTTGCCATTAGCAGGAAAGAACTCTCCAGATGGGTACCTTTGCCATTTGCAGTAACACCAGCTACTCAAGTCCCTTCTGTGGCTCGAGAAATTGTGGAGCTGGGGCAACATACTCATTGTATTCTGCTTAAATCACCGAGCCATGGAATCTATTCATATAACCACTGTAATAAAATGCTTGCTACTTTAGGTCTGTAAATCTGGAATGCTTAGGTATGCAGCAATAAGTAACTGGAACACATGACCACTATTTTGTATAAAATGTTAAAATATTTGCAGCATTACCACTTTTCCAAATACTTCACTTGCTGTTCTCTTTAATTTCACCTCCTTTCTAATATAGTCACTACAGATGAATGAAAGTATGTGTGTGCTTGTGTGTGTGTGTGTGTGTGTGTGTGTGTGTGTGTGTATGGTAACTTATTTCATTTTTCTAATCACCACTTACTTGGAAATTGATTATCCTACCAAATGAGTGAAACACTTGCGAAAGCTGTATTTTAACCTTCCCAGTAAGGGGCAAGTCTTCCTAAAGAGATGATTCAAACATCTCTTAGTGATGTTTTATTGGGAGACATAAGCAGTAGAAGGATATGGTCAAAAAGTCTTAGTGTGTCATAAAGCTGGTTTATTCTGCTGTTGAATACCTGGTAGAATCAGAATATTCAGAATTACTTAGTGTGTCATAAAGCTGGTTTATTCTGCTGTTGAATACCTGGTGGAATCAGAATTTTCAGAATTAATTGAACAGGTATTCCAGTTTCTCTGTAAGACTGTCCAATTTTAATACCCCTTGGTGATGCCAATGCTGCAGGATCTTATTAGGGATGTTAGACAGGTCTTGGGAGGGGAAGTTACTTGGAGCACACAGAAAATACTGGCCCTCTTCGAGATGGGAGGGAGCACTGTTTTCTGTCAGATTCTCCTTTTGACCAAGATAGCTCATTGAAAACATGTCTTGTCCTAGAAAATATTCATACAGAATTTTGTTCTAACAGCATTAGCTGGGGCTGTTACCTTCTTAGTCATTTCTTACATTTTCCTAGGAGATGAAATTTAGATTTGGACATCAATTCATATAATGTACAGAATATCAAGGTTACTTGATATATGGGCACTCATTAAAATTTGTTTTTACTAGTTTTCTAAAATAGAGAAGAATTTACAGGTAATCTAAGTCCATTTGGTTCAGTGTGTATATTCCTATATCACCCCTCATTGCTATCATTTAGTGGTTTCCATCTCTTTGCATAAAAATATGTGTATATTTTTAATAGCAATTTTGCTTAATGATTAACATGAAATCCCATTAGATGTATGGTGAACCATTCCAGAGCATATGTGATTTTTCAAGATCTGTATTGCATATTTTATCTTTAAAATATAATTTCCATCAGTTTGTAATATCAGATACTACCCTTGTTTTTTGAGTTTCTTTTTTTTCTTTATAAATTTAGGACAGGGTTTACAGGGTGTATAGGGTCTCACTGCATAAATCAGACTCACAGTGATTCTTCTGTATTCAGCCTCCCAAGTGCTGGGATTACAGGCTGAGGTCACAACCCCCAATCTTAATTCCTGTCTCAGCATGCCTGGGGGGTGGGGCTGGCACACCTTGCAGGGGATGGAACCCCCAGGGCTATGCTCTGCCAAAGCAGGCGCTTTAGTCTGTTGAGCTGCCTGGCCGGCCCTCAGATGTTACCCTTGTTTTGCTCACAAACCCAGAAACCAAAGTAGCAGATCTTCATAAACTTATCATTGCTTTTATAGAGAAACTGACTGCCAAAAAGAAAAATTAAATAGCTTTATTTTTCTCATTATAATTTTTAATTTATAAAAATTTTTATCATATTTTTAATTAAGTTCATTGATAAGATTTAGATAAACATAAAGACCACATTTATCATATGGAATTGGAACTTGTACATGACATGTTGTGATCCTCTGTGTCCCATTGCCCTCCCCTCCTTTAGTCCTCTACCTTAACTTACAAAAACTTTGTTTCCATCTTTCCTTCTTTTCTCTTTTTTTTTTTTTTATTTTCGCTTCTTTCCTCTTTCTGTCTCCCATCCCTAGTTCTCCTTCCCATTTGAACAGTTTTTCATCTTTCACAATATCTATTTGGTCCTTTTTCACATTTTATTTTTTTGTACCAGAGAGTCAATGCAATGTTTTACATCCTTGTCTGATTTATTTCACTTAAGAGAATGGTTCAAAGTGCATCCATTTACCTAGAAATGTCTCAAATACATCCTTCTTTTTTTTTTAATTTTTTTAACTTATTTTTTATTTTATTGAAGTACGAATATCAATCAGACAGTTTTAAAACACCTTAACAAGACAGATTCAATAAATTAATACATTGCAAACTGTTTTCATACTGTTATGGTATCATACAAGGTGCATACATGATATTATACTTACAGACATTATTATAGCAGATGTCTCATGAGTAAATTAAGAGTGTAGCTGTTTACTTATCTTATTTTTATACCTGAATTATCTCAAAAATTCAATAATTATTTTCCTAGTGGATGACCATAGTACTAGAAGCCGACATAATATCCTGTCCAACCACCATTAGTGCAAATTTTGCCTCTCATAGGATTATGTAGAAGCACAGTGTTATCTATCCCGACTGTACTGTCTATACACACACATCATGATTTTTTCTTTCTATACCCCTTTCTTTCTCTACGCCTGTCAAAGGTAGGCACTCCATTGTCATTCAACTAACTTAGGCGCTTGAACTCGACAACACAATCCAACGCAGTCCAGCATTCCACAACAATAGTGAGTTATTCAAAGAAATTATTGACCATAGCCATTTACAGCTCAGCTTAATATTATGGGCCTGCGATGTATACTTCATTTTTATACTTTTCTGTTGGATGGTTAAGACCTAGATAGAGCAAGACTTATATACCAACACATGTGCTTTATGTTTCTTATGTGGTCAGTGAAGTCCCCTCAGGGTTTATCTTGTAGTCCTGTACATTATTCTGTAGATCCTTTGTCTGTGTCATCCATCAAATACATCCTTCTTTATGGCTGACTAGTACTCTATTATATAAAGAACATGTCCTCTTTACCCATTCATTGTAATTTATGAGTAATTTTATTGTTGAGCCTAGTTGAAATAGTTACCTCAAAAGTTCAATAAAGATATTTATTTTAGGTGGTTTTGCATTATTATTTTAGTTGCACATATATATGAGGTTCAGTGTGATTCAGTACTTGTATATCATAAATAGCGATCAGCCCATGGTAGTTAACATTTCTGTGTCATGAAAAAATTAAATTTTTATTAACTAATAATAATTGTCAGTATTTGTGATTTACAATATGGTAGTTCAGTGTATCTGTGCAGCATTTCTCTTCAAAGCAGAGTCATTAGTATTTCAGTCTCCTTACTGTTTTGTGTTTAGAAGTTTCAAGCTGCTTATTTATAGTGATTCATACAATACACAGTGAGTCCCTGTGAGCAAGCTCCCCCTGCACTGTAGGACACCACAAGTTCAGCTTCCTGCCTGTGTTTTGGTTCTAGTTGTCCAACTGCCTACTCTACCCCACCCATTTCCACGCATAACCAATCTCCTCACAAAACCTTTGGTGAGAATGTTGTTGTACCTTTTTGGAAAGATGTTCTTAAGTATTTGTTTCAAAAAGTCAAAAATTCAGGTCCCTCTGGGGCCTATTGAGGGACAGGTAAGAATGTATCAAGCCTAGAGCACACTCTCCCTGAGAATCTGCTCTTAATTCAAGTGCCCCATCAGCATAATTTATATTCTGAATTTTATTAGGCACAGGCCTGTTTATTTTTTACTATTCTGTTATCTCCTTATTAATTTCCTAACTTTATGAGTCATTTGAAATTCGTGCATTTATAATTTAATCAGTCACAAATACCTGAACCTTGAGTAGAGTTGTCATGCATGATTGAAAGATTGTCTGGGTGTTTCATAACCCTTGTTGCAAATTAGAAAGCACTGTCTCCCAGCTACAGTTAAGGAGCCCAGAGAAAGCCCGGGAAGGCAGAGTCTCCTAATGTAATGAGCTATAACACTATTGAGCTCATTTGTAATTGTTGTCTGTGTTTTGAACTTGCCAAGAGTGAAGGCAGAAAGGGTGTGGAAAATGAAGTTCCCAGGACACAAATGAAATGTATTTATTTTGCAGTAGGTTTAGTTAATTGCAGCCCTTGATTTCTCAAAGAGGTCTATGTTTTGTGCCCCTGCAGAAGCTTCTTACACAGGGCTGTGGTGTAAACAGAGGTCAAGGTTGTGAGAGCCTCTGGAGCATGCATAAGGGATTCCTTTTACCATGTAGATATCTCATATCTAAAACTCTAAAACCAACAAGGCTCTTTATGAATAGCCTTAGCTTTGTCATCTACAAGGAAGTTTACTTCATCATTGGTTCATACTTAACATTTTGTTTTTAATTTTTAAAATATCTTTGTTAAATTTGCTTGCTTTCGGAGGTCAAGATCCTGAGGTGGGCTATAAACTGGTCTTTGATGTGACTTTTCCTAAGTAAGAAACTACTGTGCTATATGTGTACAGTTGCTAATATCTGTAGTTCTCAATTCATTATGGGATTAAAAGAAGACAAAAATAACAAGAGAAAGAGGATGGTGAAGAAAGAGACAAGAAACCTGAGGATCTTAATGTAAAGAATTTGGAATATCTGCAGAAGCTTTATTTTCAAACTTTTCAGACCCCCTCACGCCTTCTGGTCCTGATTATGGGGTCACTGTTTCTTGGTCCTTTGCATGTTTCATCTTTTTTCCAGTATTGCGTTTCTGCTCTTAGACTTCTGTGAAGGGTTTTTCCTGCTCTTTGTTGTCTCCTTTTCATCTATCTTTAATATTTTTAAATTCGGTAATAAAAATTAGAAATTTATTTAGAGTTTCAAACACTCATAAGTCTCATTTTTATTTTCTCAAATATATGAGTGATATTTAGAATATAGATTCTCAGTGACAACAACGATGTCATGTTTATTTAAATCAAGCTTGTCTAAGTCAGTAGTCACCTCCACTAAAAAGGGCACATAGATGACACAGAATACAATGGCAGCTATAAATTAAACAGACATATCCCATCTGTGCTCAGCTAATGTTTTCAGGATTGCAGATCTAAGTGTATTAGTTTAAAAGTTTATGCAAAAGGTTTTATCTACATTTAATAATAATGAGCTGAAAGAAAGTGTGGGGAAATTTTTATTATAACTATTATTAATCTGAAGGACCATTTGATATGACTAAGATACAGTTTTTCTGCTAATAACTATAGATTTTATCTAGTAAACTGAGCATAAGAATTATATTTGGGTAACTCTTACTTATTTTAAAATGTTATAAGAGTGATTGTGGCTTTGTTTTCATCCACCTATACTTATACTACATTGGTTTGTACAATATTAAAGTTAGTAGAAAACATAGATTATTTATTTACTTAGTTTGGTACTCAGGGCCTTTATGCTACATCTCTGGATCTTTTTATTTTTTAGGACAGGATCTCATTGAGTTGATAAGCTGCCCAGACTGGGCTCAAACTTGTATAATGTTCCTGCATCAGCCTCCCACAGTGGAAGAGTTACCACAATGTAACATAACATTCAAGGAAGTTGTGTTTGTTTTTTTCATTCATTCACTCACTCATTCATTCATTCATTCATCATTCATATAGCAATAATATATTGTTGCTCATGAGACAGTAGTGTACCTGAGGTAGTTGGGACATTAGAGAGTACTTAATTTTAGGTTATTATAAAAACAAATATAGCCGGGCATGGTGGCGCATGCCTGTAATCCCAGCACTCGGGAGGCTGAGGCAGGAGGATTGTTGTGAGTTCGAGACCAGCCTGAGCTACAAAGTGAGCTGAAGGCCAGCCTGAACTGCATAGTGAGACCCTGTCTCAAAAAGACAAAAAAAAAAAAAAAAAAAAAAAAAAACAAATATAGAGAATAGTTTTATGAAATTGCTTTATCTAGCAGATTAGCATCCAGGAATCATAACTTTGGAAGAAATAACCTTTGCTGTTTTCTCTTTATGTTGCTTAAGTTGTTGTAACCCAAGATAAATAGATTGAAAATTACCTGTAAAATAGAGGAGATTGAACTGATTATGGTTTTCAGTCATGATTTGGCTGCTAAACAAATAGAAGATTTTAATGTGTTGTATTTACAAAAGTGTCACAGTTCACCTGGTCTCCTGTCCACCATGGACGCTGTGCATGCTGGGTGGAAGAGGGAAGCTGCTGCCCCTGCTGTTCAGATGCCTGAGCCAGCAGCCTGTGCTGGGATTTGTTACCCAGGAGAGACCTAAATAGAGACATCTGGACTCTCCACAGCTGCAGGAGGGACTGTGCAGTGTGGCCTCAAGTGGGAGATCGTGTTTCTGCAGCCTGGGGTTTCCTTTAGAGGAGAGATGTTTTTCATTTATTTTATCATCATGATATAGTTTTATAGGTTAGGAAAGTGACAAAAGTATATTTAACTGTACATATAATAAAACATTTCTTTTCACATTACTATAAATTATTGTTTAAATTCTAATGCAAAAATGCCCCCTTGTTGCACTTTTGACCATTGGTTGTACCAGCATCACTAGGACACACTATTAATGCGTGCATCACTTTATTAAGGTACAGCTCCTACTGAAATCCACCACTTTTAAGCTTTCACATGCATTCACTAATGCTTCCATCATCATATTCACACTAAAGAATTTTTTATTCTCCAAAATTTTCCCTAGACCTCTCAATTGCTGGTCCTAAGGAGGTCATACTTGTTTTTTTTCACTGCTGTTTAGACTTGTTCTAGAATTTATTCAATGGACTTCCACAGTATATGGGAAAGACTTGTTCCTGCATTCTTTTAGATAACAGGGATCTCGCCTATTGTTTTTTTTTTTTTTTTTTTTTTTTTAGTACTGGGGGATTGAAATCAGGCCCTTGTCCTTGCCAGGGAAGTACTTATTCTACTGAGCCATCTCACCTATTGTTGCATAACACTCAGGGGCATTCCACTCTGTGGGTACTATGGTTTGTTTGTGCATTCTTCTTTTAGTGGTACAGTTTAAGGGACTGGGGATATACCTCAGTGGCATAAGCACCTTCCTGTCAAGTGCAAGATCCTGAGTTCGATCCCTTGTACCAGCAAAAAAAAAAAAAAAAAAAAAAAAATGGTTTAGACTATTATGAATTCAGCTGCTATGAAGATTTATGTCTTTATGTAAGCATATATTTTCATAATAGAGCATTTGGGACATACTCATCAAAAGCTAAAGTAAAAAGACATATCAGTCAGAGGACTGAAGGAACAGATATAACGGAAGATGTACAACTGTATAAGAAGTCATAACATTGGCTTATGAGGGTCAGCCACAGAGTCAGATGAGGAAGTGTGCAGAGGGTGTCAGCACACCAGAGACTGAAGGACTCAGTCCAAAGTCGGGAGCAGTTTTCCCTGCGAGACTCTTATCAGGAGGCCCATAGGTCTGTGATGAAAGGTTAATGAGTCTGTGATGAAAGGCTAATGAGTCTGTAACAGAAGGCAGATGAGGAGACTGATGGGTCTGCTACAGAAGGTTGATGAGTCATGAGGCTGAAGGATCCAAGGCAGAGGCCAGCGTCTGTGCTGTGCAGGCATCTCCTGCTGCCAGGGATGATACCCAAGCTGACTGTGAGGACTGAGGTGCCAGGAAGTGAAAAACTCCATCCTTCCTCAGTTCCCTGTTACATCCTTGTGCTGAGTCTAGGGAGTGGTTTCCAAGCCCTAGAGAGTGGTCTCCAAGCCCTAGGGAGGGGCCCCACGCCCTAGGGTGTAGAATTGCTGAGCCCATTTAGTTAGGCTTTCAACTTCTCAAGTAGACACAATGTGTCAACCATTACAGAAATCTGAATTGTCTTTTCCATTCCTGTATTTATCATTGGAGTATGAATTCTGATGAAAGTTAGAAAGTGATCTTACTCAGAAAGTGATCTTACTCTGTTGCTCATATGTTTACTCTGGTTTTTGGTAAGGTTTTCTCAACATTAGTAACATCTATTACTTTTGCAAAACACTCATTATTCATTTTTCATTCCACAAATACTCATGTCTACATTGAAGTTTGGGAGAATATTTTTACAGCACTGCGCTCCATGAGTGTGTCTGAACTCAGAAGTAAACTGCAGACTGATTACCTTGATAGACTGAATCTGTTAGATGAATGAAGCCATCTGTATCAGTTTAAGTAGTTCTACCAAATGGATTCATGGAGTCTCTACTATTTCTGTGTCATGAGCATGACATTTCACACACTATGACCAACAGACAAATTTAACCTTTTCTGAAGAACCGTACTTCAGGAATGATAGTGTGCTAAAGGACTAAAGAATTGCATCAGACTCTACACAGATGGTGCAAGAGCCTTGTCTTATTCCTGGTACTCCACAGTGTTGGCACTAAGAGGCTTCATTTCTCCCCTCACATCTGATGTTAAAGCAGATTTCCATGGCTCAGCTCTGGCTCTTGTGGCTGTACTAAAAAAA
Organism: Ctenomys sociabilis; assembly: GCA_004027165.1. Lineage (NCBI taxonomy): Eukaryota > Metazoa > Chordata > Mammalia > Rodentia > Ctenomyidae > Ctenomys > Ctenomys sociabilis. The sequence goes on along the minus strand of PVKA01004026.1, from coordinate 49,859 downwards.
AAAAAAAAAAAAAAAAAGATTTCTACTTTTTCTTTTTTTCTGTACTTCAAAATTAAGCTCAGCATTAAGCTCAAAGCATGTCTTTTTGTAGAGACTCAAAGGAGCCATTTTCTCTAGTAGAAGGTAGAAGGCTTATTTCTGAAAATACCTCTTTTTGGCTAATTGAAAAATTTATTTCTTAGTAAAGGTTCTTATACCTACATATGCATATTCACTTAAAATAAATAAAAATGCAATATCTATATCTAATATTAATAGAATTTTCTCTTTGTCATTGTAATCCATGAGATTGTGCCTCATATAATTGCCTTACTTGTAGAAATCTTGGAGATGGATTTATTAGGAAAACCCACAAAGGCTATTAATATGCCATTCTTGCTTCTGTTTTATCCTTGCAGCTTAGATTCTGAACTTCTCTCCTTTGTGCTATGTTCTTGTACTGAATGCAGATGAGCAATTCTGCTATTTTATATAATGAGGGGTAGACATACTTAATTAATCTAGAGAATATTTATATTGCATGACCCACTGCATGGCAATTAAAAATTAATACTTAAACCTAGCTATCTTTTCTGATGATATTACCTATTCAGAAATGTCTTGGATATTATACTAGATGGTAGCCTTATTTTATCCAGTTTAAGTACTGACACTGGGTGAAACAGTTTCATGAAAAGGGTTTTAGATAGATTGGGCATTTCCTGAAAGTTATTTGAAAGTTCTGTTTAAGACATCATCCACATTAGAAAGTTAACTTCTTCTCTCCTATATGTCCAGCAGTCCTTGACAGCTAGTCATGTTAACTGGGGTAGATAAGTTTTGTTGCTAGAGTCCCAATATTTTATTACACCAAGTACTAAAACTTTGCTCATAATTTTTTGTATTTTAATATCATGTTGCATGTGATCAAAATTATGTTAGATAGTTATTATGCAATGTCTCTGAAATAAGAACCACTACCCATACTTAAATGAATTATAGCTTATAAAAAACCACAGGTAATTTGTCAAAATTTGTCTAAGTCAGTGGTTTAATAATATGATCTGTTTGATTTACTAATGTATGAAAATGATGCCATTTTTTTTCTTTGCCCAAATAGTTGAACTAAATTCTAGTCCTGGGTTGGAGAAGAAACTTCAGAACACAAGAGAAAATATCAAAATATGTGTTATCATTTGTCAGTCTTATCTAAAGACATACTATTCATTCAGGAAGGCAGAAGACTTCTGAATTATTATAGGTGTTGACAATTAAATTTTCTGCCATACTAATTAAAAATTGATTTAAGAAAGAATTTGCCAAAGATTGCACTGGGATTACAGGTGCACACCATCATACCCAGTCTCAGTTGCTGTATCAGCATGCCCCAGGGATGGGGCTGGGACCAGCATGGCATGCCAGGATTTGAATCCCAGTCCCTGCTCCTAAATAGGCACTTTAGTCCAATTTTAGTCATTTTTCTTTTCTATTATTCCTAATTGTTCTGATACCATAATATGTGGTTTCTTCCCCCCCCCCCCAGCTGTCCATCAGGACCTGGCTGTCCTATGGTTTAGACAGTTCTCATGCCAAATGCACAAGTACCACAGGTCCTGCTTACTGGTCTAGCACTGCAGCGTGCCCCTCCGTATGGATGTGTTGTGTCCCCATGTTACCTCTCAACTATACATTCTTACAGCTACCATCTCAGTTTCCATACTTGGCTCCAGTGTCTCATGGAAATCAGGTAAACACTTTACTTACTAGGTTACTGTTATAATTTGTGTCTAGATGTCCCCCCAAAGTCTGATGAGGTGATAGGGTTCTTTTTTCCAGAGGAGGCTGAATCTAGGGTATGAGATTTGTAGTGCAATGCTAGGATTAAGGGTGTTGGGATTAAGGGTAGGTGGTTACTGGATCAGTGCACTGATTTGACTGTTACTGCCCCAATCCCTGTGAAGTGGGAGCAATACAAGGGACAGAAAGAGGCCTGTCTTACTCTCTCCTATTACTTTTGCTGTCTTCTGCCCACCTTTAATAGTTCTCTTCTGTGAAGTCCCCTGTCTTGAGACTCAACCTGTTAAGTACTGAAACCTTTACACATTGTGAGCCAAGTAAACTTTCCCTCTTTTAACTTCCGGTGTTGGTTATCTTGTTCTAGCAATGCAAAAAGTAAGACAGTGACTGTGCTCACTGTAAAGAGATGTAACCCAGGAGTGCTGGAGAACATGCACAGCATAAGGTATTGAGAGACCCATGTGACTTTGCTCCTGCCACCTTTCGTCCCACCGTGTGTCTCCTCAAGGAAGTTCCTCTCATTTAATGCTGCAGTTTTTATGGAGGCTTCACCACACAGGCATGATTTATTAGATCTTTCTCCATTGATTAAATCAGAATTGAACTCTTGCCCCATCCTTCCTTGTAGGATAAAGGAATGGCTGTCAAGGTCGAAACATTTGAATCACAGCCTTCTTCCCTGGAGCCCTCCAGCTCGCCTCAGTACTTTGGGTGTGGGAAGAAGGACTTATGAACATGAGACATGCCTGTCCCCTTTATTTCCTGAAGTGCTTAAATATTCATAAGGGTTTTGGGAACTTGTGCTAGAAAACAAAAACAAGACAAAGACTCTGGGGCGGCATCATGTGCATACCCACATGTAATGTACACACATATTTTAACACATTTTACATACTTTTAGATTTTACTTTTTAATTTATTTAGTTAATTTAAAATACCAAATACAGTTGACACTAAACGGTTGCAGTTCCCTATGATTTCATGAACTTTATAATGATAGCATTCCTTGACACATTCTCCTTATAGAAGCTGCTGAGCTTTCCAAAGATCTGAGGGCCACATGGAGCAGCTCTTTCTGTTCAGACAGGAAAATTAGAGCATCAATAAGGGCGACTTCGATGATGACAACTCAAGTAGTCTGATGATAGAAGGATGAACTTCTGTGCATAAAATATTTGCTAAAATTTATTCTTATTTTTTATCAATAAATACCTTAGATATGATTAAAATTATCTAGAGCAAAAACAAAGAGACATATGTTAAATAAGTAATATAATAAGTGAAAACTGAACTATTACAACTCTGAGGATAAGGATATCTTGGTGTCTACAGTAAGAAAAAAGTTCTGAGAAAATGAAGAGTTTTAGGACCATAATACAATTTGAAAAATGTCAGGTAAATAGGATTCATTCACCGTGCCTTCACCTACTTTTGATCCTTATACTAAAAGAAAAAATTATCCTGTACAAAACCAATGCTAACCTAGTAAATATTGAAGTTAAAATATTACCATTAGTTATATGCAATAATGTCGTTGAATTTTTAGATTTTCTATCCTTAAGTATTACTCAGTAAAGAAAGATGCAGATGTTTCAAATTGTAGAACTATAGAACAGGTTTTAATATGCAATAAATAATACAGATATTTGTAAAGCAAAATAATGGCAATAATAAGGTACTGCACACATCAATAAGGAAACTATCTTTTAAATTCCCTTTGTACAATCTTAAAAGTTAGGAAAAGGAACCTAGTAGATAGGTAATAAATTGCATATTTAATTTGAGAAATAGTGATTGAAATAAAATGTAAAATTGAAAATTGATGTTCCAAGACAAAAAAACTGTAGATCAACATTAAAACAGTGTATTTAGAAGAACTAAGTGACATTTGTAGTTTTCCTCCTTTGGTGGAAAATTCATTTATGCATGATTCAAATTAAATAGTTGCTGGCTTTGCGCTATGGGAGACTTAAACCAAATAATTGCAGATTTGAACTCTGCAGCTTACCAAGAACCTGTCTTAAAAAAATAAAAAGGACAGAGATTGTAGTTCAGTGCAAAGGCACTGGGTTCAATCCTCAGTAAAATCAAAACAAATACATATAATAAATAAAACAAATTTTAGTTTATTAGATTTACATATCAGGCATTGCAAAGTTTTGAAAAACTTAAATCCATTTGAATGATTTACTTCTAAATTTTAGGTATTGATTGAAAAAGATTAAAGTTAATGCTTTGTTTTATAAACATGAGTTTACATTTTACTCAAGTTGTTTTAATCGTGGCTGCTCTGGGTGTTTCCATCAAGACAAACAGAAAGTCATTATTGTGAATTATTTCCACCAATTACATATCCCAGGTTTCTCTTTTTTGTATTATTGGTACTCATGAGAATCATGATAAATGCTTTTAATATATTTTAATGGGTTACTATTTCAAGAAATTTTGTATTGCCATAATACAGGAAGTATTTGCATTACATTAAATTAAATTACAGGATTACAATTAAATATAATGATGAAAAAATAAAAGCTCAAAGCAGTAATTCTTTGGAGCCCAGAGAAATTAGATTCTTTGATTAACAATTCAAGAAGATGATAAACAGACTTTAGATAGCTAAGCAAAGTAATTTTGTTTATAATATCACCATCAAAGATTAATGATCTCTCATTTAGGAAGAATGATGTCTATAAATTATTTTGTATTGATAAAATACTTTCATAACATGTTTTTCTTTCAATTGTATCCATGGCAAATCATTTTAATTTTTAAAATTATAACTTTAAATACAGTCCAGTGTGGAAAAAATATGATATTTTATGGTTTTCTAAAAATATATTTAAAGAAATTTTTTTAATTTATATCAGCCAGTTTGCTTGGCAATAGAAAATAACAACACTGAACAATATTTTTACCAGTGAATGTTATAGGATTGTGTTAATCAATTATTAAACAGTATTTATTTTGTTGTTCACTTTGGGATTCTTTTCTGCTGTATCAGTAGTGTGAGTTTAGAGTTGGTGAGACAGCTCAAGGGCATAAGCACCTGCCTGACAAGCCTAAGGTCCCAAATTCAATCCTCAGTACTACAAAAAAAAAAAAAAAAAAAGTATAAGTTTATACTCATTTATTGCAGTAATACTGATGTAGATACACAAATCTCAGAGCTATAGAGAGTAAGTACTAAAAATTCTACTAATAATTTTAGGAGAAAAGTATTACAATTTACCAAAGTAATGTATTCACTGACATTATGCCATAATATACATATATTTTATCATATTGGGACAATGATGTCGAGTAAATTATTGTGGTTGAGATCTGTGTTCACGAACCTTCTGGAAGCAGTTAGCTTGAGCCTTGAGTGTGCCAGTAACTGCATAAATGATAGAGCAGGAATGGTATCGTTTTAGTAGATTAATAGACCCCCAGAATACATGAAGTTATATTTAGACATTTTCAAAGCCGTAGTCACAAAAATAATTATTTTTCAATAAAACTTTCTTTCCACGTAAGGTATTTGTGACCCACATTTTCTCATTTATACAAGAAAAAAAGTTCAGTGTCATCAGTGCAGTGTGAAAAGTGAAAGCTGAAAAGCAAAGTTGTCTTTTTTCTGTTAGATGCGTCCCAGCAGCCTTGCTGGAGGCCCTTGTGTCTCTCGCCCCCAGGCCTTACCACTCCTGCATGAAGCCACATGCTGTTACCAGCAATACATCTGCCAGATATTTCTGAGCAATGCAAAAGTTGCTTGGGAAAATACAGTATTCATTGATAATCTGGCATACAGTACAGCATATTCATTTTATTTTTTTTTTTAGCAAACTTTTGTTTTTTTGTATTTTAGGGAAGGGTCTACAGAGTGTTCAGGGCCTCGCTGCTACATTGGGCTCATAGTGATCCACCTGTTTACAGCCTCCCAACAGCTAGGATTCCAGGCAGGCACCACCACACCCAGTCTCGATTGCCCTCTCAGCCTGCCCTGGGGGCGGGGCTGGCAACAGCATATTCATTTTATAGGTTTGTCTTATACATTGATACATAAATAATTACAAAAGTAAATTCTTCTAGCTGTATCTACCCCTTCTGAGTTTATGATAAACTTTAAAATGCTTGTGTCTATGGTGTTGCATTTTTTTCTTTCCTACATTCCAAGCAAAGCATCTCCAAAATTCCCAAAGCTGCACAAGTCTTCCATGTGTCAAAACTTTTGAAGGTTTAATGTCTTTATTTTACCTTATTTTTTTTTATGGTGGCTTCATGCTATTTTCATTTGGTTTTCTGGGAGCTATCAACCTTTTTTTTTTTTTTTTTTTTTTTTTTTTTTTTTTTTTTTTTTTTTTTTTTTTTTTTTTTTTTTTTTTTTTTTGTCTCTTGCTATCATGTATCCTAGCCAAATAATGAAAAACAGCAAAATCTGAGTAAATTGATTTCAGCCATTAAACAAATTTTGAGTTATAAGAGAAACATTGATACTCTGCCAATGTTATATGCAAAGACATCACTGATGAGATGAGAATCTGGAAGCTTTTGTGATTTGTTTTCTATTAGAGGTTAAATGTTATTGTGTATGAACCCAAAGAGCATAATCATTAATTTCATCAAAGTAAAAATAATAAGAGGGAAACTTCTAGTGAATTACCAGAAATGAAAATAAAGTAACACAAATGATACCTTAATTATATATTTAAACTTCATTGCTTTGGGGTTATAATGTACAAATGAACTTTCCAGAATCTTGTAGCGTCTTACAAATAATACAACATCTCAACTTGTGTTTAAATAAAAAATTGAAACACAAAAGGATAAACATTTTTTAGATTTTCTGTTTTGTTTCAGATTTGCTAACTCAAAGAGACCATAGGATTTGGCAAACCTGAAGCTATTTGAATGTGAAAGCTTGACATTGCAATTGGCTAAACACTTCCAATTTATAAAGAGAAATTTTTAATCTCAATGAACAGGTTGCTTCCAAGGTAGAATATATTGAATGGTACAAGAATTTTCTTAGTACCTATGACAGCACATAAAAATATTCTTAGCCTGTGTGCAGATACTATATTTTACAAATATCAATTAGCTGCTCCTTTCATGCTCTTTCACCAGTTGAAAATATTGGTTTTCCTTTCCAATATTCTAGTTTTGTTTCTATACTAGCAGTAAAACATTCTTAGCTTACTAAAATGTCGCTCAAAAGCATAATACGATGTTACACAAATCCATTGTTCAATTTTTCTTGTTTACATCCACCCTTTCACCTTGAAATGCCAGCACTGTTCATGTATTAATACATTTAGAGTGACATCATTTTGGTGACGTTAGCAGTAGGAGTGTACATTTGGGTTGGAATGATGGCTGCTGTTAATAATGACTCATTACCTTGTCAGAAAAAAGCTATTTTAGTACACTAAAGACCTCATACATTCTCTGTGTACATTGTGAATCATAAATTCTTCCATGCTCTTATACATGGCTGTATTGTAAGTTGCACAAAGTGGATTCTGTAATTGTTCCTCGCCAAGTGTTAGTAGGGTTTGTGCTTTTAAAATTATTTTAAAGTAGTAATATTTAAGTGAAGTATTTATATTTTCTTCTATTTTTTCCTTTATTGCTTTTTCATAAGACATAAAGAACTGTTCAATTCTCTTTTTACTCAAAAAAATGCAATGGATTTCTTTATGATTTAATTAATTTCAAAAGTCAGTGAAATATTATGTGGTGTAACAATTGCTGTTTTTATAAAGCAGGTTTGCAAAAGCAAGAATTCGGTTTTATATTGAAATTATTTTATTTGGAAATTCAAACATGGAAATGATGTATATATGATTACAAATAGACAAATATATAGTTACTGGGGTGAGCATAACCACTTTTCTAAATTAGACTTTAAAATTAGACTGTAAACATAGTAGTCTACTATGTTACATAGACACAGACACAGACTGTAAGAATTTGGGTCGCAGTATCAGTAAATGTAAAAAGGGTCTTGTGGAAGACAAATACATGTGTGATTACTGAAATGTATGCAGTGGACTACCATTAATTTATTTTAAATTAAATGAATTTAAGCTCATCTTAAATTCATAAAAATGAATTTAAACTCATTTCAAAATTATCCAAATGTTGAGATCAAGCATGGTACTTTTACCCATTTCCTATGCAGGTGACCAATTCTATATCTACTTGAAGTAATAGTATATTCATATGTAATATTTATATGTAACACAGGGACATGGCTAAATAAAAATATACCGATATATAGATGGTCGTAGCCTACCATAAATTGTCAGTACACCAATCAGATTTACTAAAGAAATAAGCTTTTGTCAATGTAAAATACATTATGGCTCCTTATCTACTTCTAAACTAATTTTATATATTTTGTTTTGTATCAATTTTGCTTCTGATCATGTGCATTAAAGTATTTTGAATGTATTTAAGCCTTTATAACAACATCCAATTAGTGAAGGAAAACTTTAAACACAGCTTGGAAATAGTTTCATGCAAATCAGATGAGTTAATTAACAGTGTAAGTCAACAAATAACATTACATCATGGGGTATATTTGTGTGATGTGCTCAGCAGGTCATGGAGTATTATAGTTTAAGAGTAGATTTTTATTAAAGATATGTGTATAAGCCCTGAATAAATTACAGAAAAATATAATTATGATGTTTTGCAAGATTACTGGAGCCATTCATTAACCTCCACACTGCTGGAATGAAACAGACCTGAAGCCACTAAAAATTGTACCTGGGCAAATCTTCAAGTCCATCTCACATGAGGCAGAATGGTTATTGTAATAAAATGCTAACTAGGTACTGGAGAAAGAAAAATGAATTTTGCTGGTGGGATGTATATTAGTATATCCTCTGTGGAAAATAGAAGGCGTTTCTTACTAAAACTTGAATAATGATATAATCCAACTGTATCACTCCTTGTTATTTATCCATAAGAAAGGAAGATAGCATGTGAAAGAGATAGCATATACGCAAGATTGTTCTGCTCTTATTCACGACAGTTGAAAATTCAGGTCAGCCTAGATAGCTGTCAGTAGATGAATATGCACGTGCATGTATGCGTGCGCACACACACACACACACACACACATGCACACATATGCACGTGCAGAGTCTTCCACATGCATGAGTCCTGGAGTACAGAGCCTGCCTCACAGAAGAATGAAATTGCTTTGTGCAGGAGAATGGGTGAGGCTCTAAGTCATTTTGGGCAAAACAGACCACACAGATAATGAGAACTATCACACTTCTCCTCCTCTATGTAGAATTATTTTTTGTTTTAAAAAGAATGAAAAATTTTAAAACAATAAAAATAACACAATTTCAAAAAAGATAATAGAAAGTTAGAAAGGTTATTGTATATTGTTATCTTCAAAGTCATTGTTAGGATTACCAGATATTGGAGTACAAAATTGTTAAAAAGAATTAGCATTGGCTGTTTCTGTCAATAAGCCAACAAAAATTAATAATACACTTATTTTCGCTAATGTGTGTGTGTGTCTCTTCTTTCTTTTCTCCTTCCCCTCATCCCTCAGGTAAGAAACTGAAAGAGTAAATAAAATTCCAAAGGTACAATAGATACTATGAAAGGGAGAGAAACTCCTCTATGCAGAAATTTTAAAGAAAGAAAGTAGAAAAAGTTTGGAGACACTCAGCAAGAGTAGGGTGGAGAGTGAGAGGAGAAGGGAAGGTGGACACAAATAGAGTACTAAATGTGCAAGCAGGGAGACATCTCTGTGGAACTCATCAGTTTGTGTAATTAATGCATGCTAATTACATTAACTTAAAAAGGAACCTGTTGTAAATGGAAAACTATCCAGTTACATGTATATATATAAGCATGAAGCCATCTCACAGGAACAAAGAACTAGAAATAAATGAGGCGCAGAAACACGGGCACTGCATGTTCTCACTTCCATATGGAAACATCAGAGGTTGGCATCACAGCCACTGAGAGAACCTTGGCAGACAGAGGATAGGGGCAGGAGCAGAAAGGGAGGTGAGTATTTGGCGACTGGGAGCCGTATTACAGTTACCTCTGGTCATCGTTTTGTGAGACGACACAACTCTGCTTTGTCTCACAAAACGGTGACCAGAGGTAACTAGAGTGTAATGTGCATGTGACCAGCTAGAAGCCTAGGATTTAGAAAGCATCACCATAAAGAAATTTCAGGCATCTACAAACATCGTACTATCTCCTTAGTGTGAGAACCTGAAAGAGAAAATGAAATCTGAAGGGTACAATAGATACTGGGAAAAGGGATCCACTTATTCAAAAGGAAAGAGTCACTGAGTTGAGAAAGACAGCTGAGGGAGTGGGGCATAGAGATCTATCTGTATATAAGCAGGATTGTTTGGACAACTATGCTGTGTGCTTCTGCTAGTCTATGGAAAGGAGCAGACAATGCTTAGTTTGTTTTGTCTCCTTTTTTTGGTTGTTTGTCATCTTAATTTCTTTTATGATTTTTTTTTTTTTTTTTTTTTTTGTGGAACTGGGGATTGAACTTATGTCCTTGTGCTTGCCAGGGAAGCACTTATTCCACTGAGCCATTTTCCCAGGCCCTTAATTTCTTAAACATTTTCTTTTCCTTTTTTCTTCCAATTTTGTATGCATATATCTGGTAGTATGAATAACTGGTTAGAAAACAATATTATGTATTACAAAATATACTGTCAAATTCATATTACACTATCACTTACAATTTTTCTTTAATACTATTTTGTGCTCTCTAAAATAAAAATTTCAGTTTTCAGAAGTACGTTTAATTTTATTTAAATGTTATACAATACAGACATGACAGGACACTGTATTAATATGTAATTTTTATGTATCTTAAACAGAATTTTAGAAAAGGTACATTAGAAAGTTGCTTTTGTTCTGTTCTGTTCTGTTCTGTTCTCTTCTGTTTTGCTTACAGTACTGGGCATTGAACCCAGGACCTTCACACCAAGCTACGTCACCAGCCCTTTTTAATTTTAGATATGAGTCTCATTCAGTTACCAAACTAGTATCTGCTTGCTTTATTGTGATTTGTTCAATATTTCTTACTAGGATTTTATTCTTTTGAGGTAAAACTTCAATAGTAAAATGGAGACACTGGACTCATTTTCTGTAATGATAAATACTTCTTATCTAAATGCTCTAAATGTCACTCTCAATCCATATTCCCTGGCCTACAAACTATAAGTATTTATATATACTTTATACATGTGTATAAATATATACTTATATAAATATATTTTATAATATGCATTATATATAATTTATATATTTATAATAAATATATGTATTTTCCTGTTTCATCCAACTAGTTTATTAGGCTTTTGTTCAAGTCATTTATTTTCTGAGTACTTGTTACATAATCAACAACATGCTGAATGCTCTTGTATTTCTTTGAGAATGGCCAGAACCTAACTTTTTAAATGGTATATTGGTGCATATAATTGAGCCTCAATTATTTCCAGGAATTATTACATGTGATGAACAAGTCCAGCTTTTTTAGATTGACTGAATTTGACTAGCCTACCTAATTTCATTCAATGTATCCTAGAGTTGAAAGTTGCAATACCCCAACTATAAGATCACAGAACCACCAAAAACCAAAATATCTACAGGGGAACAAAATAAAAGAAAAAACATGCAGCCTTTTAGAAGGCTTCCTTAGTAGTCCCAAGATGTGCTTTTTCTCTATGCATTTAACTAATTCTTACCTGAGAAACATGCTTGGAAGTCAAACCCAAGTGATGAATAAAGGAAAGTGAAGGAAAAAAAACCACTAATTACCATATCACCATGGGACATTGGATCTTTCCTGACAGGAGAGAGAAATTACTGAAGTACTGAGAGCAAGAAGGAAAAGATAGATACTCATCATGTAAGCTTTGTTGTTCAAGACCCAGTTCTAGTCATACCCTAAGTAAAACGCAGAAGATGTATTAAATGCATCAACTTTTTGATGTGTGTGCAATTTTTCTGCTTATCTTCAATGTAACTAGAAACTGTAAAGGCTTTCCTTTGTCTTTTAAAATTTTGCATAAAGGAACTTGTTTTTGACATATATGTGATCGCCTGTGTAGTTTTCAAAATAGTGTGAGCTTCATGAAGCTAGCTAGAAGTGGAGTAGATAAATGTGGAGGCAAAACATTTCCGTGATTTTTCTAGTAATCTAGAAATTCTCACTGCATTAGAAGAAGAATCACAGATGACAGATTAAAATGATAGATTAATCTTGAACTGGGCCATTTGTATAAGATTTTCAAATTTTGATTTAATTTAAATTTATTTTCAACTGATACATCAAAATATACAAATCATATAAGTAACATGGATGTTCTGATACACATTGTGTTTCATCTGCATTGTGTAGTGTTTAAATATGGTTAAACATATGTGATCATACATCATTTCTACAGGATGAAAACTTCAGAATCCTTCTAGTTCAGTGTAATGTACAGTGCATGATTATTTTGTATTGTCACCTACTGTATAGCTGCACACCAGAAATTCTTAACTCTCTTTAGCTAGAACTAAAGACAGAGTCATCAACTTTCACCCCGCCCTCTCCTGCTCACACATTCTCCAGTCTCTGGTAACCAGCTTCATATTACAATTTCTATCAGGCACCTTTCACACTCTATCTGTGAGTGACATCATAGAGCACTTAACATTCTGTGTGTAGCTTATTTCATTTACTGTAAGGATCTCTAGTGGCATGCATGTTGTCATGAATGACAGGATTGAATTCTCTTTGTCATGGCCAGTGGTGCTACATCCTGTGTATGCAACACTTTCCTTACTGTGTGCATGCAGCATTTTGTTCTCCTTTCTCAGCTACTGTAATATTGCCAAGAACCTGAGAGTGTGATGCTTTTCTTACATGTCACTTTCATTTCCTTTAGATATTACAAATATTGCTGTAGTAATTGATTACATTTTTTTATGAGACAATGTCATTGTTTTGCTGAAACTTGAACTCAAGATCCTCCTGTTTCAGCTTACTAAAAAAGCTGGAATTTCAGTTGCATACCACTGTACCTCAGTTCTATTTAATCCCTTTCAGAACTTTCATGTTGTTTCCATAATGGTTGTACTTACATTCTTAACAACAGTGTGCAAGCATGCTCTTTCTCCACATCTTTGCCAGTTCTTGTTATCTCTTGTTTTTAATAGTAGCCATTCTTACTCTGGTGAGAAATACATCTCATTGTTGTTTTATTTGGATTTGTCTAATGTTCATGTGGCTGAACATATTTCCATATACCTGCTGCTTTTGATGAATCTCTATTTAATTTTGTTGCCTAGTTGTTATTCATTCATTCATTTTCAGCATGGACATTGAGTTTCCTATATATTCTCATTATTGACGCAATGTCACAAGTATGGTTTGCACGCATTTTTGTCCATATTATAGGTTGCTACTTCACTCAGAGGATTGTTTCCTCTGGCAGGCAGATGTTTAATGCAATCCCCTTTGATTCCTTTGATTTTACTTTTCTTTCCATTGCCCTTCCTCCTTATCCAAGAAAGTCTTACCGTTCCAACATCTTGAAGCATTTCCTTCAGCTTTTTCAGCACTTTCATGATTTTGTATCACACACTTAACTCTTTCTTTCATTTTAATTGATTTGTAAAACTGATTAGAGACCAGGATTCAGTTCGGTTTATTCTCGGATGTATGCACAGTATTTCACAGCACCAATTGTTAAAATTGTCCTTTCTGTTGTACATTCTTCCTTGTACTTTTCCCAAAAAAGAGTCTATTGGACATGTGTGGGTTAGCTTCTAGAATCTCTTGTCGTTTCATTGTCTTGTGTGTCTGGTTTTATGCCAATAGCTGCTACTTTGATTACCACAGTTTTCTAGCAAATGATCAAGTCAGGTTATTTGATACCTCTAATCCTTTGTGTTCAAGATTGCTTTGGTTGTGTGAGTGTGTGTGTGTGTGGTGTGTGATATTCCATGCAAATTATCAGATTTTCTTTCCTATACTGTGAAGAATATCCCTGGCATTTTGATAGGGATTTCACTAAATGTGTAAAACAATTTGGGCAGTATGGCACACTAGCAATATTTATTCTTTGAACCCAGGGATAGAGAATATCTGTTCCTTTTTTTGTGATTTTTTTTTCTCTTTAGTTTCTTTCATCCATTTGTTATCATTTTCATTGTAGACATTTGTCTGTTTCAATTAAATTTGTTTCTATTTCAGATAATTTTCTATTAACATGTAACAAAACTAATAATTTTTTTATGATTTTGCATACTGCAACTTTGCTAATTTACTTGCTCTAATATTGTTGTAGAGGTTTTCTATGTAGGCTGTGTCATCTACAAACAATATTCCCTCATGACAGTATTAATGTCTTCTATTTGTTTCTCTTATCTAATTGCTCAAGCTAGGACCTGCAACACTGTGTTCAATGAAATCTGTAAAAGTGAATATTCTTGTCTTCTGCCAGAGTTTTGAAAGAAAACTTTTATCCCTTGCCCTTATGATGCAAGCAGTTGCTGTATTGTAAGTAAGGATCAGTTCCTTCCATGCTTAATATTTTCCTCAGACTTTTCTCATGAAAAGGAATTGAATTTTTCTATGCACCTTTTCCTTGTTCATTTTGTTGATCATATCATTCTTCTTTACTTCATCCTATTGTTGTGGGAGATTGAGTGTATGATTTACATATAATGAACTAACCTCACATCTCTGAATGAATACCATATGAGCATGGCAAATATAATCTTGTTGATATAGTCTTGTATTCATTTTTGTTAGTCTTTTATTGAAACTTTATTTATATTCTTCAAGGGAACTTAAACTTCACCTCTTTCTCTTTTTATTGTGTCTTTGTGTTTTTGGTACTAGGTAATATTGGCTTCATACAGTGGCTTTGAAATAATTTCTCTTTTTCAATTTTTTGGAAGAACCAGTGTAATTCTGTAAATGTCTGGAGGTACTCAGTAGTAAAACCTGGGATTTTCTTTGATAGACTTTTCATTAATGATTGAATCTCAGTAACTGTTATTTGTTCAGATTTTCTATTTCAGTGTAATTCAATATTGGTAAGATCCGTTTTTTCCTTTTCTGGGATATATTTGTTCAAAATAAGATCTGAAGATTTATTGTATGTTTTGCTGTTAGATGTTATATTTCTCTTTCTATTGTAATTTGTTTTGTTTGTTGACTTTTTATTGATTGATTTATTAATTTGGTAGAACCAGAATTGAACTCAGACCCTTGTGCTTGCCAGGGAAGTACTTATTCTGAGCCATCTTCTGGGCTCAAATGAAATTTCTTTTTTCTTTTCTTTTCTTTTCTTTTCTTTTCTTTTCTTTTCTTTTCTTTTCTTTTTTCTTTGTTCTTTTTGAGGTACCAGGCATTGAACTCAGGACCTTGCACTTATTCTACTGAGCTATCTCCCCTATTGACTTTCTTTTTCCTACTCCACTTGTCTGTTTGTTTATCTGTTGAATAACGTATTTTTTGTTTCATTGCTCCTTTGAATTTTTTTCTGAGGTATCATTTTTCACTATTCTTGCTTTAATCTTTACTCTTGCTTTCCATGTAAATCTTTAGGTTTGTTTTGTTCTTTTTTTTTTTTTTTATCTGTATTTAGGATAGGTTCTACAGGGTCTCACTATATATATCTAACTCGCAGTGATTCTCTTTTTCAGCCTCCCAAGCCCTGAGATTAGAGGTGCAAACCACCACACCCAGTCTCAATCAGGTCTCAGCGCTCCCCAGTGGGACCAGCAGAGCATGCCAGGGATCAAACCCCAACCACTGTGCTTTGCCTAGGCAGGTGCTTTAGTCCAGTGAGCTGTCTGGCTGGCCCTGATTTGTTCTTGTGTGTCTTGCTTATTGAGTTTTAGCAGTAGTTTATTTACTTGAGGTCTTTCTGCCTTTTTGACATAGATATTGAGTGCTATAAGTAAACCTAACTCTTAGTGTGGCTTTTACTATATCCCATAAGTTTTGGTCTGCTGAATTGCCACTGTTATTCAAGTTACATTTTAATTTCTTTGTTGATTTCTTGCTTGCTCCATTCATTGTTAAAGAGTAGGGTTATTTCATTTCCCTGTATGTCTACAGTTTCCACAGTTCTCCTGTTGCTGTTTTCCAATTTTATTGTATTGTAGTGAGTAAAGGTACTCAATGTTACTTCACACTTTTTTTTCAATTCTTTGAAAACATATTTTTAGTTCTTGAAAACAGCTTTTCTGGAGAATGTTTCAAGTGCTAATGAGAAGAATGAATTTTTAAGTTGCTTAATGGAGTGTTGTGTATCTGTCTGTAGAGTCAATTGTCTACACTACACTTTAACTCTGACGGCTTTACTAGAAGCATGTACATTGTGGTAGTAAGTTAAATAGTGCAGATATGAACATACTGCATAGACATAAGCCATGCCTCTGTGCTTTCACCTCTTTTCTAAGTAGAAAAAGAAGTGGATTCTAGGCCACATTCCAGCTATTTCATGCTATGTGGCACCCAGTAAATTTTTTTTCTTTATCATTAAAATTCACATCATTTAAATAGAAAACTATTCTGTTTTCAGGGCTGGTGAGATAGCTCCATGGACTAAGTGCCTACTTAGGCAAGCACAGGGATCAGGGTTAGATCCCCAGCACCACATGCTACACTGGCTCCACCCCTGGGCACACTGAGCCAGCTACTGAAACTGGGCTCATGGCACATGCGTGTAATCCCAGCTGTGGGGAGGGTGAAAACAGTCGGATCACTATGAGTCAGGGCTGTATAGTGAGAACCTGAACAAAAATTCATTTAAAAAATATTATTTTTCAGTCTGTAATTCTGTCTAGTCAGTAATGCTGTACAATGCTCAAAGAGAATCACATAACAATTTTTTTTATGTTTAGATGCCTACCTAACAGCTGTTCTCACCTATTCACTGAATGATTTAGAACCTGCATTTTGACAAATCGGAGTCTCTGAACCTAAAACGTCAATTAAAATGTCAGTTATCTTAAATCCAGAATTAAAACACTTTTCTGTGCCCAGGAGGACATGGAACAAGATCTTCCAGTGTATTTATCTATTATTTACGAGACACTAAAAGACAGTGAGTACTTTGATGCTTTTATCACACTTCACATAAGACATACATTGAAGCGTACAAAAGAATTCACTAGCGCAGATACACAACCTAAGAAATAGATGAGAAGTTAGCACTTAGTGCATTAAGATACTTTTGTTATTAGTATGTAAACCACCTGCTACTGATGTAGAAATCTGAGAGCTTAGGTTTTAGTCCTACTTTGTTAACACCTGTGATACTGCACTATGCATGGCATACTGTATTAGTGGGTAGCAGGAAAGCTCACTGAGACACTGTATGACATCAATGCAGAAAGTACCATGAATGCATGGCATTGCCCCGCGAGCCTCAGCCCTAATAGGTGATGCTGTGCCTCTGTTGTTGGTACTTCTACTGTGCTAAGAGCCTTGCACCCTGGCAGTAGCAGGAGTAGCATGGTGCAACCTGAGGTCTGGAATGAGGTAAAAGAATCGAAAGGCACTTCTTGGGCTGTGAAGGGTGATGCACCTGTAATCCCAGCTCCTCCGAAGCCTGAGGCAGAAGAATCTCAAGTATGAGATTCACTGGACATTTAGCAAGACTCTGTATGAGACAGGGCTGGGGTCATAATGTGTCCTGGGTTCAGCACCTTTCGCTCTGCAAGCTGGGTGCTGACTACTTCTGTAGCCTTGCTTGGGGCATGCGGTTGTGCATGGAGTGCATGTTGCTGGCCCCACTGGGCTGGATGGCGTATGGCCCTGGGGAGATGTCAGTGAGGCCCCAGCTGTGCTTGAGCTTCAGGCTCCATGCACAGGGTCATGCTCCCTGGGAACAATGAGAGCAGGTTCATCAGAGCTGCCCGTGGTAGGCAGGATTCGGTTCTAGCTGCTCATTCTTCTAGGTTTCCTGGCCCCTTTGTAGGCTGACAGCTGACCAACCAATTCCTTCTAGCTGCCTTTGGTGAGCATCCACAGGGAACGCTGGCCATGAGGTCTGTTGACTTTTGTTACCTGCCTGGTTACCTCTTCTATGTAGTGTAAATGCACTTGTGTTGATAATTTAAAATTAAAACATGCATCATAAAAGTTATTTTCTAACAAATTCCATGCTTGATTCCATTAATACTTCTGTTAATTGAATTTAACATTATCAGTCACTGTATGTGACAATCATTCAGTTGTATTCAAAAATTAATGTTCTCCCCAGAGAAACTTCATTTGATATTTTAAAAATTCATTTCCTGGGCCAGCAAGATAGCTCAGCAGACTGACTAAAGCACCTGGTTAGGCAAGTTTAGGCCATCACAAGGACTGCGGTTCAATCCTCGGCACCATGTGCCTCGCCAGCCCCATCCCCAGGGTCTAGGCATGGTGGTATGAGCCTATAATCCCAGCGCTGGGGAAACTGAAAGCAAGAGTATCACCAAGAGTCCGAGCTGTGTAGTGAAACCAAATACATTTTTTAAAAACTCATTTTCCAGCATGGTGACACACATCTGCAAGCCCAGTCACTCAGGAGACTGAGGCAGGAGTATCCAAAGTTGAGACCGTCCTAGACACCATAATGAGATCATATCAACATAAATTATGTATGAAAGCCTGGTGTTGCATTCAGGGTTAGCAGGGAAAACACTACAGGACACATAATTTATAAGATTACTTTATAATAGTTACCCACTGAGGCAAATCCAGGAGAGTGCAGGCAATCTGTCCACACACTAAAGACCCCAAGAATCCCAGTGAAGGCCTAGGTCTTGCACACAGTGTCCTGCATCCATCCAGCTACAGATCTGGTGCCGGTGACAATGCCTCACGCAAGTCTGGTTCATGCATTTGTACTGGGAAGACCCAAAGGTCAGTGGTATAAGCCAGAAAACCTGTGCCAGCGGGATGAAGGCTTGGTGTTAACAGGCTGAGGGATCTGCACTGGAGCCAGGAAGTGATGCTCAAAGTGAGGACCAGAACTCCCCTGAAAATTACCACAGTCATCCTCAGCACTGGCGAAGTCCTGAGCTCCTCTGATGATGAGAACAGCTGGCTTCATATAAAGAATGCCAGCACAACAAGCTTCTCCAGGAGATGAAGCATGCACCATCTTCTCATCCAGAGCCAGGAAGCAATGCTCAAAGTGAGGACCACAGCTCTTTATGGCTGACTGAACCTTGGCCATTCCCAGCAACAGCGAGGTCCCAACATCCTTGGATACTGAGAACAGCCAAGTTCACATCTAGAAAGCCAGCATGGCGGGCTCTTTCAGGAGAACCAAGAGCCGCCAACAACACTGACAGCTCCCAGCAGCACCCACACTTCTTCCTTTCTGGGTCTCCCATACCCAGCACCATGCTGATTCGGTTCAGCTGGGTATTACCAGTTGCCCGCCAGGGATCAGTCTGCCACAGCTTGGTATGTACGTAGCAAGACAGTGCTTGCCTAGCAGACATGAGGCCCTGAGTTCAGGCCCCAGTTCTGCAAAAGAATATTTTAAAATAATAAAAAAAGAGAATAAAAATTAAAGACTTCTGCTTATAGATATTTTATCTTTTATTTATTTATTTATTTATTTATTTATTTCATCTTTAGCTACTTCTATTAAGGGATGAATTTGATTTTAACTGAAATTATCCAACTTATGTAATAAGTTCATTGTCTTCAAAACTAAACTATATGACTTTAAATGGGAAAATTAAATTTTAAAATGTAGGATTTGGGGGTTGGGGAAATAGCTTAGCAATCTAAGTGTCTGCTGAGCAAGCACAAGGTCCTGAGTTCAATCCCCAGTACCATGTGCCATGCTGGCCACAAAACTAGGTGTGATGGCGCATGCCTGTGAACTCAGTGCTGGGGAGGCTGAGACAGAAGGATCACTAAAGTCCAAGCTGTGTAGTGAGACCCTGCACTGAATAAATAAATAAAAATAACAAATGTAGGATTTGGGCTTCCCCCCAAGATTTTTATTTGGTTGTTTCCTTACTGTGCTCAGAACTGAGTCCCTGTTTATCCTCACTGTACTCTTCTTTGGTTCCTTTATCTTGGTTCACATCTCTGCCCTCTGTAAGGCTTTGTTAATATTTGTTGACTGCTCTTTTTGTACCTTTCAATTACTTCCTTCTAAAATACGTTATGAATCTTTAATTATAGCAATTCATTAGTAATATAATAATAGCTACCATCCTTTATTATGTGCTTATTATCAGCTGAGCACTCCATTAGGAAATTGGTGTGTATTAGTCTAATCCTCACAACTCTGTGAAGAATTGCTACACATGTGGAAATTGAAGCCTAAGAATGTTAAGTGTGACCTTCACACTAGCAAGGCATAGAGCCTGTGGATGAAGCCAGTTGGTGTGCTGCAAAACTTTCATCCTGTACCGCCTCATTTTTGTAATAGTTGTGCAACAATAATAATCATAACTTAGATAGAATTGGTTTAGCTGTGATTTCAAATTGTACTAAACACATAATTTTTTATAACCTAATAAATAGGCTATGTAAGAGAGAAGAGCTTGGTTTTACTTTAAGTCAAATAGGAAGATTTATGTTTTCAAAACAGTGAAATGGGTTTTGGTTGGACAAGATGCAAATAGGAAAGTGAGTTGGCAGTTGCTGTCTTGTCAAGTAAGGTGTGGTGGTGATTGGGACTGGAAGATTAGAACTCTGGGAGAGAGAGAAAGAAATGTGAGGCTTTGTAGCTTGTTCAGATAATCAAAACCACAGACTCTGTGGATAGACATGAGACAGTGAGAGCCAGAGGTTGACTCCCAGAACTGGGGCAAGATGAGCAGCTGCTCTCAGCAAGAGCTGCCCTGGCAAGCATCAGCTCCAGGTCCTTGCTGGTGTCCACATGGATGCACCAGGCAGGGAAGCTGCTGCGGGTGTCTGAAGATCCGGGCAGAAGTCTCTTCCTAGGTTTAGACCAAAGCATCCAATGCCGGTTTTCATGTGCGTGTTGCAGTAGCCCTGAGAATCAGACATCATCAGTCCAGTGTTGTTGTCTAGTCTGCATCTGTACAGGACAAACACCTCAGTGAGATATGAATCGGGTAGCTTGCATGCCTTCCTCCGTGGCAGCATCCTTTTCATGTGATTAAATGGCACTTCTGGTAAAGTAAAAAGCTTTCAGATTTTAACACAGCGTGCTCCATTGGAAATTGGAAGATTTGGGAAGCTCGTTGCAATGTTTATTTTAATTATTTCAAAATATTGAAAAAAGAAATTCTAAGTTAAAGTGAGAATGGAGATAAGTCAGCTTTTTTTTTGGTATTGGGAATCTAAAGCAGAGCCTCATGCTTCCCAGGCAGGCACTGCATCACTGAGCTACATGCCCAACCCCAAAATAAATTAACTTTGTAGATGAAAAATCCTTAGTCTTTTTGTTTGTTTTCTAGCTTGCTTGTTTGTTTTGAGATAGAATCTTGCCATGTAATCCAGGTTGGTCTTGAACTCCCTCTGTAGGGAAGGGTGGCCTTGAACTCATGGAGTGGTCCTCCTGCCTTAGCCTCCCAAGTGCTAGGATTACAGGCATGCACCACCATGCCGGACTGAAAAGCATTTGGAAGTATACTCCCTACTTACTGTAATGTTTGTCATTGGTTGAATGCCATTAAGTTTTAACGACTTTTTCTTTTTTTTACTTTCATAAGTTGTGCTTTTTACTGTTGATTCTTACTATAACATCCATGATTGAAAGTGTTATGACTTTGTATTTCATAACAGATTGTGCCAGCATCACAAGAGGAATTATAGAGCCATTTCTGCTTAACTCATTCTGCATTCTAGGTGATCCTTGAGTTCAACATCCTTGACTCTGAAGAGATGGCAATGTCCCGCTCAGACCACTTCTAGTACCTTCCTTCATACAGCTGGTGGGGCGTTGTCAGAATACTGCTGCTGTTGCCTTTCTGCTGGTTAGTTAATAATGAGCTTTTGCTTAGAGACCAGAAGGACTACTCTCTGAAAATAAACTGCCATACCTTGAGGGGAAAATCTGAGACAAGATTGCTGTGTGCATCTGGGATATGGAGGTGGAGTATGGAGGCCTCAGTGTTCTTGGCTGATCACTTGTGCTTTCTTATTTTTAGAAGATAAATTTCAAAACAGCTATCATTTTGGAAATTCACAGTGCAAGGTTAATAGAATCTCATGCATTAATATTGTAAAGAGAACTATTAAAAATTGCTGGTCAGGGACTGGGGAGATAGCTCAGTGAAATGCCTGGCAAGTGCAAGGTCCTGAGTTCGATTTCTGATACCTAAATAAATAAATGAATAAAATCACTGGTCATCCTTGGCCTTTGTCAGATTTTTATGTGATCTGTAGCTTTAAAATTAATCACACAGACAGTTCTCTGATAATTTTTTTCATAAAATATTTTCACTTTGTGTAAGTGGTAATTTCAACTATATTGGAAATACTGCTTTAATATTCAGTAAGGATTTGAAGTATTTTTATAAGAAGTCTAAGGACTGTTAAATTCAACATTTTCTACATAAAAGTTAACTTTTTACTTTCTTACTATGTCTTAATGCACTGCTTTTGAAGAAAAATTTTATGGAGCCGAAAGTGTACAGAAAGACAAGTGAAGGGATGGCGGCAGTGTGTGGGTTGGTGTCTGCCCGTCCCTCTGGTCTACCCTGCACCTCACCAGCACTGCAGCTTAATACCTTGCCAGCAGTCTGTGTGTTTAGGGCTTTTTTGTTGTTGTTGTTTTGTATCTTAGGGAAGGGTTTACAGGAGTTCAGGGTCTCACTACTAGATCAACCTCATAGTGATCTGCCTGTTTAAAACAGCCTCCTAAGATGTTTAAGGTTTGTAATCACCTCCAGCCACCTGTCTCTTTCATTACTCATAGGCACCACTACATGGCAGGATCTTTGTGATATTTTTATTTTGGTGCTCCACTATTTCCTATCATTTTAAAATTAAAGCTATAATGCCTAGATGACAAAATGATACTTAAAATTGTAGGTTCTGTAACATCTAACCCTGAACAAGAAGCTGTATTTAATGTGTCAGAGATGAGGGAGAGATTCCTTATTTTACGATCGGTGCCAGGGCATCAGCAGCTTTCAGAGTCTGCAGTTTTGTCTGAGGCCTGCTATCTATCTGTTTCCCAAGTTGAGAATAGTAATGATGATGACAACATCAATAGTAAGTACCATTTTTCTTGCTTTCTCTGTTCCAGAAACTGCACTGGTGTAATTGTACTGGTCACATCCTTTAATTCCTACAGGCAGGGTGTGGGGGGAATCACTGCCCTGTGTCCTAGATTCAGAATCTGAGGATTGCAGGACATTAAGGAACCCATCAAATGTTAGTTTTCAAGTAGCAGGTAGCAGATTTGGGGCTCACACTCCTATTTGTCGAATTGAAGAGCTAGTGTTTGTCACCTACTATCATTCCATCAAGAGCTCCCCTTCTGATACAAAGGCTGACAGACAAGATTGGCAACATGTAATTTCACATTGGGAAATAAAACTTTTGCAGGGTGTGTGACAAGACAGACGGCTGTCATTGCAGCTCTTGTGTCTTTTGTGTGTGAATCCGTGATGAGGTCCCTGTTGCGAGTGCAGTTGTGCATCTGGAGGAAAAGCGTGGGCAGAGCACTGCCTCAAGGGCACGCTCATTCTTTTTGCTTGCAATTTTTGACGCTCCCAACTCCAAAATAAGATGGCATGTACTACTTAGAAATACTTAAAGTGGAGCGATTCCTAATAAAGCTAATAATAGCCATCACAGTTCACTATTGAGCACTATTCTTATTTTTTATTTTTCATTTATATATTTTGTGCAGAGCCTCCCTAAGCAGCTCAGACTCCTAGTGATCCTCCTGTTTTCAATCTCCCCACTGCTGAGATTATAGTCCTGCGCCACCACACCCAAACTCCGTTCCTGGGCATACCTCGGGGGCGTGGCTGGTGTGGCAGGAACGGGCTATAATGGGGCAGGGACCAAAACCTGGTACCTGCACTTGCTAAAGCAGGCAGTTAGCCCACTAAGCTATCTCACTGGTCCTTGAGCACTATTCCAGATGCTACCAAATTTCAAATAGTTGCTACTGCTGCCCTCTTTCAGTAATGAAATTAGTATTAAGTTCTTCAAAGTCACATGCGTTGAAAAAGACTTTTTTTTTTTTTTGTATTTATGGAAGGGTCTACAGGGTATTCAGGGTCTCACTTCTAAATCAGACTTGATCTTGTAAGCCGTGATCCTCCTGTTTACAACCTCCCAAGAGCTGGCGTTATAGGTGTATGCCACCATACCCAGACTCAGTTGTGGTCTCCGCACACCCCAGGGGCGGGCCGGGGGATCAACGCCCCCCGCCCCCGCCCGCCTCCGCACCTACTTGCAGGTGCTTTAATCTGCTGAGCTATTTGGCCAGGCCAAGACATTTTTATTTACTTAAGACATTAAAAACTTCCTTTCAAGTGGAAAACTCTGAAGCATTTTTTAATACCCAACTGCAAATTTTGTTTGTTTATGGGGCTAAATAAAAATATCATTTCCAGAATGAGAACTTTTGTATGATGTAAATGATACAGTTGCATGGTACTTCATGAAAATGAGTGAGTTTTTCTGCTTTTTCATATGAGATCTGCCATGTCTGCACATTACAGTGCTGAGTATTTTTTAACATAGAATATTAGGAACTCATTTGTGTCTTGTATTTTCTTTCTTTTGGCAGGGTCTCTCTCCTGGGTTATAATATCACTTTACAATAGAGGTAGTACAACGTATATATCCTTAGGTCATTGTCCTGTGTACAAAAATGCCTTTAAAATATGACATAGATAAGGAGACATCAAACAGGAGGCTTTTGCTATTTATTTTTCCAGATAGTATTAAAAGCTCAACTTAAAGAAAACCTTCCCTGTTGTCCCTGCATTCACTGTTCAGCCCCTGAACTTGTTATGAATTTCACTTTCCCTAGAGAGTGCTGGGTGGGGTGTGCCTATCTGCATATCTTAATGGCCGTATTCTTTAATGTTAGCTTTCTGTCTTAGAGAGGTAATCACTAACCCAACAAATGGAACTGTGTAAGAGAATTAAGCATGAATACTGTGTGGTCTGTGACACCCACAAGTCAGGCAGACAAAGAAATTTGCAGGTTTGTTTTAAAAAATGGGTAAGGCATATTCACCTTAGGGCATAAATTTCTAAATGTGAACAACAAAAGAGTTTATTCTTAAGCACTGTGGATAATGGTGGCATGCTGAAGTGGTCCTAGAAATATCAATTATAAGAATCTAGGCAACCTGTTGAAACAAAAATATGTTTGAACTTGCTAGAAAGTATGTAACAGAATCTGGAAGAGAATTTTTGAAAAGCTGTAAGTAGACTGGAAATGAGTTTTATGCTTTAGCTGTCTTCCCTGAGGAGGCTCCCGACGCTGGTGGCTCTGATGAGCGTGGAAGAGTAGACACACCAGTCCAAGAGCAGCATCCGCTGTCGGACGCTGCTGAAGGCATACAGGGGAGTTTTCTTTTGGTTAATGCGTTCTGTCGTCACCTTCCTTTTTTTACTTTCAATATTATTGTTTTATGTTTTAATTGAGGTTCTTATAAATGATACAAAACTTTGAGGAAGTTGATTCCAAGAACCCTTGCCTCTTAATTTGGTACTTAATATTATTTTTGTTATTGATATGTTGTGATGTTTCTGTCATCACTTTTTAAAATTTGTTTGTTTATTTATTTATTTGGTACAGGGTTTCACTATGTAGCTTAGATTCATAGAGATCCTCCTATCTTAGCTTCCCCAGACTGGGATTATGGGCATGTGCCACCATGCTCAGTTTCAGTGGCTGCACAGCACACTCTGGGGTTCTGGGACCAGCATAACATGCAGAACCTGGGATTGAATCTGGGTCCTTGTGTTTGCCAGGCAGGTGCTTAGACTGCCAGGCTATCTCCCTGGCCCCTCTGTCATCATTCTTAAAAATCTTGATTTATTACAGGTTTTATAATTTTTGTCTTTGAAATGAATTAGAAATTCTTATTACTGAATTTTCCATGTATGTGTTTGAAAGTTTTATATATATATATATATATATATATATATATATATATATATATATATGTATATGTATGTATATGTGTATGTATATAGACTACATACTTATAATTATAAATTATTTTTAATTTATAAATGTTTAATTTTATTTAAAATCTAATTTTATTTAAAATCTAATTTTATTTAAAATACCTAAGCATATATGGTATATAGACTATATATGCTTAGATTATAAGCAGAGAGAGAGAGAGAAAATTTGAGTCTTTATTCTGCTGCTGATGGTGATCAATTGTTTAGCTCTCCCTATAAATAGTAGAAGAAATTAAGGATATGTATACCTTGGTGTGTCTAAGTGTGTGTGTATATGTTCTAAGCCATACCTTAGGTATGATTATTTTGTTGGGTTACTTTGAATAAATCTAATGAAATAAACCCCGAAGTTTAAGTTTTCTCTATTCATTCCTCTTTCTACCTTGGGACCTCATTTGAAGTTCAGTTTCTCCTAGAATTGCAGCTTTTAGCAGTTTCTTTGTAAATTGTATTTGATAAATATGTTTTGTTAAGCATAAATTCTATCTTGGTTTCTCTCTTGCAAAGCAAGCTTTCACACACATCTTTTTCTCATTGGCAGTGATTTCCTGCTGGAGTTTCTTGGTCACCCTGGCATTTCTTTGTGCCTGGCCTGCTGTGTGCGTATGTCTGCAGTAGTTGTCTCGTCTTTATCTTGAATATGAAGTATCCCTGTCCCCACTGGAGGTTATCAGTGAATGTCTGCTGGATAGGCTTACTGTGCACTCTATTTCTCTTCATCCTCCCATCAAATTTATATCTTCTGTTATCTTTTGTGTTGCAGTTGGGATAATTCTTTAACATTTGTTAATCTATTCAAGTGTTTGATCTGTAAGTTGGTGACCTTCTGAAATGTTAACTTTTACTAGTTTTATTTTTAATTTATAAATGTTTAATTTTATTTAAAATCTATCATTATTCATTTCATGTTTAGTTTTTTATTTTCACATTTCTCTTAGAAATTTTTAAGTACATAGCTTTTTGTTCTTTATTTACAATTTCAAAATATAGCTACTTTAGTTTTTGTGTATGCTTATTTATTAAAAGTCATTTGCAAAATATGATTAATATGAAATTGAATTTTTATTTTCTTTTATTACTAATAAGGCCATCACTTTCTTGAAAATTTTGTTTGTTTTAATTTTCATAAAGATGAGGCTGAGGAGATAGCTCAGCAGCATAGTGCCTGCCTGGCAAGCACAAAGTCCTGAGTTCAATCCCTGGTACTGCAAATAATAATAATAATAATAATAATTACTATTATTATTATTTTAATAAAACCAATTCATGTTTTAGGAGCTAGCTCTTAAAAATATTTTGTCATTTGTACTGCTAAAGCATACTGGGGAACTTTACTTTCTTATGGATGAATCATAATATTTTCTTTTAGTACATTAAAGATTATTGCACTGGCTTCAAAAGAATTGTGGTAGTAGTGCAAATAGTCATAAAAATGAGGTTAAGAACAATGTCTTCACACAGCAGTTATATTTGCATATGCACCTGATTCTCTTGAAGCAGTCCTTTTGCAAATACAGTATTACTTTGTTGGTTAGAATGAGGAGTGGATTGAAAGGCCACTTACAATATTTGCACCCATAACACTATTGATTAATGACATTCGTGTCAGGTTTATATAGCAAGAACATCAAAAATTGTAATCAGATTTTTAATCTCTTAACTCAAAAATGTAGTTTTTTTTACTTTCAATAAAAGGAAAAGCCATAATTCTCAGCCATGAAATTGAATTAACTCTCAAGTTATTTCAATTTAACATGGTGTAGATTTTAATGGGTAAATTTTTTGTGCTGTTGAATATAGAATACTATGTGTTATGAATTTTAGTGAGTTGAAAGTAGCTTACTTTGTCTGGAGTTTGTAACAATTCTATTTTAGCTGTGTTGATTTAAGCCAAATTATATACAGTGGTGTCTTAAGAATAATTATACATCTACTGATGGAAAATATATATGTTCTTTTACCAGTAATAGATAATATATAACAAGTAACATAATATTATAAATGGAAGAGATTCAAGGGCCGGCCAATTAGCTCAGTGGATTAAAGCACCTGCTTAGGCAGACACAGGAGCCAGGGGTTCAATCCTTGGGCCTGCTGTGCCAGCAGGGGTATACTGAGATGGCAATTGAGACTGGGCATGGTGGCATGCACCTGTAATCACAACACTTGGGAGTTTGTAAACAGGCAGATCACTATGAGTCTGATCTATGCAGTGAGACCCTGAATACCCTGTAGACCCTGTCCTAAAATACAAAAAAGAAAAAAGGATTCAGTGAAGAGTAATTAAACACTCAATCTTAAATTGTACTGTTCATCATTTATTTCAATCCAAAGCTCTGAGCTGTGTCTATTGCTATAGTTACATAAGAAATTTAAATATAATTTTGTTTTGCCATGGTGAGAAAAAGTATAGGACTAGTGTTATAAATGTAATGTTATACCCAATATTCAAAAATATAAATGTTAACTCAATGAAGTGTTAACTTGAGTTACCTCAATTATTTTTAGTCACAGATTACATCTGGAAAAATTAATCTCTCCTAAGTGGAATTTTAAGTTAAAGCAGTATATAATTGTTCATATCATTGAACTAAATGAAGATCTAAACTCTGAAGTCTATTAAAATTTAAGAGGAAAAATACTAGGAAAATAATAAAATAAGCAAATGTTACATTAATTTTCTTGATTCTTTATTCTTCTGGAGAGGGAAACTTTTCTTAATGGAATTTTCTGTTGTTGATCTCCTTCCATGTTATTACAGTTGACAAATTAAAAACAATAATTTAAAATATATTTCAAAGAACCCATCACTTAAAGGCAGTGTTACTAAAACAGTTAATGATTCTGATCTTAATGAAAAGTATGCCTATATGCAAAGAAAATTAAGTTTCTGTTATAACATTTGTGACTACAGCACCATTGTAGAGAAGGGACACACAGCAGATGACCCTTCCGTGACCACAGCTGTTTGCACCACATTTTTGTTGTTTATGAATAACTGAAATTTTAGGCAACACATTTTTTTGGCGGGTGCTGGTATTGAACTCATGACCTAGCACTTATGAGGCAGGTGCTTACTGCTGAGCTATCTCCCTGGCCCTGAGTCATTGAAATTTTAAGATAATTTTAGTAATTTTATATTGCTTAGTTTAAACACTGAGAATACCTTTTAAAAATAAAGATGTAATACTTAACAGGTATTTATAAAATAATATTTAATGATTTTATATCTATCATTTATATAATAATTCCTATAGAGAACATAAATGGTTAAAAATAGGTATTCATATTAAATAAATATATTTGAAAATATGTTTTTAACAAGTTCCCCCAGTGTCAGCTCTGATTAACAACTACGGGCAAAAGTTGTTTTTCCTACTTGATTTATGAGTTCTGGTATAGTAGTATATCAAGAAACATACAGCCATTGCTTCACACATGCTCCAGCTTTACTAATACATAATTTTGGATTTCCATGAAGGAAACATGAAATATCTTTGGGACACTTAAAAATAGTCGTTGTGATGACTAAGCATCTTAATCCCCATACGGGAAGCTTAATGTGGAAGATCAATCATGCGGGTAGCGCTCCCTTCCTGCTTGACTGCCCCAGGCCAGTGTGCGGGCTCTGTCATCAAAGCCTGGTGGGGGGCCGTGGGTTTCCCCTCCGCACTTCACCTGAGTAAGTGCATGGTCACACATACCAAGATTTAATTTTCCCTTTCATCTGCTTTGTAGAAGCACTTGCTTTTTCAATAACATTCTTTCATCAGAAGCAGTGAAGGTCACCCACCACTCTGGCACCTGCGTGTGAAATGTACGGGTCGGGAGTTAGCACCAAGAATTGAGACAAAGCCCTCTCAGGCTTGCTCACCATGTGTTTATACAAATGCTTTTGGTGGTGTTTACTGCACCTGACACTCAATATATTCGAAAAGTGGTGCCAGCTCGGTCTAGAGCAATTGGCATTGCACTAGAAAGCGCACACACTCACCAGCTGTGAAGAATTTGATCTTATGTAAACCTTGGTCCCAGCTCCTGCCTCTGGAGCTTGTTTTGCTGTGACTATTACAGAAAGTCTTCAACCTACAAACGCTCAAGTTCAGAACTTTCACAGACACAGATGGACCTCCTGTGACGAACACTTGCATGTGTGAGCAGATCCCGAAGTAGCCATCTGTGTGCTGGACACCACCACACAGCTGCGTTGTCACTGTGCCATGTGCACCATAACACAGAGCTGGGTCAGAGCCCCGGGCCTGGGAGCCAGAGCTGCAGTGGTGATGTGGAGGGACCCATGGGAAGCTCAGAGCAGTGTACATTGTGGGTCAGTGTCTGGGAGGTAAAGACTCATTTTGTTGGACTTAGGAATAAATCCAGCTCAGAAACTCTCCCAAACTGTAACTCATTCGTAAGTCAGGGAACTTGCTAAGTTTGGATTGACATGATTATTTTTCCCCAGGTGCTTAAAAGTAGCCCTCTACATACTGCTGTTCTCATAAGCATCTTAATTTTTTAAAATATTTTCATTATGCTAATATATTCTTTCATTTTTAACACAGTGTCTTAATAATAACCCAAATAACTGTAAAGCCTTCATTTTAGTTTCAGCAACCTACTGAGATCTGCTTAGCAGTCCTTCACTCCTGGGAAACACCATGGGGTGTAAGTGCCATGCCTGGAGAAACTGCTCACACTCTTGATTTAAAGGATAGCACAGAGTTTATTGACCCATTAACTTCACTCATTTGGCTGAAAGCTAATTTGCATGTTCTTTAAGGACTTTGTTCTGGAAAAGCCCCTCTGTTTTAATTTCACTAATCATTTAAATTGTCCTTTTCTAATAAGGTGATTGAAACATGATGCACTACTCCACTGATGGAGGATATTCCAGTGAAGACTGCTTCCCATACTCCCTGCTTGAGTTCTCAAGAGCAAACAGTTGCTCTTTTCCAAAGCCCCGGATGTTACTTTTGCACCCCGTGTCCCTGTTGGTAATTTTTTCTTTTGCTTTGTGTGGATGTCAGTTGATTGTATGATGACTTATCAGTCTGCTCTGTCCATATGAATCACCGAGTTTGGTTTTCCTTTGCTATTAAAGTACCATATTTTTGTAATTTTGAGTCATTTGGATCTGTCTGAACCCATGCCTGCCACTAACAGGACTGACTAAACCTTGCAAAGCTGCAGCTGCTTGATTTTATACCTTTTCCTTGCTTTGCTATCACACCACTAGACAGTATCAAACTTGAAAAACTAGTTCAATTCTGGAGCTTGGCATCACTTATTTTAACAACAGTGTAGATGGTAGAAGATTCCCTAACATTCCAGTGTAATCAACTGAAACTTGGTTAGAATCTGCGTGGAAAGATTCTAAGGCTGCATTACAATCAAGAAGGAAAGAAATTGAGATCAGTGATGTTGTTTATCCTAATAGCACAGCGGACTTTACACTTTTTAGAATATCATGAGAAATCAAATAAATTTATCTGCAATAGTTCTTCACCTGTATTTTAAATTTTTAAAAAAATCTTTATTTGGTACAAGGTCTCACTATGCGGCTCAGCCTCCTAGTGAGCCTCCTGTTTCAGCCTCCTCAGCACTGGGATTACAGACATGTGCTATCACACCAGTTGTGTTGGCTGGCACAGCACTCCCAGGGCCAGCACAGCATGCAGTACCAGGGACTAAACCTGGGTCCTTGTGTTTGACAGGCAGGTGCTAGACCACTGGGCTATCCCCAGCCTTTTACCTGTAATTAGTGCAGATATTTCCCTTTTTTATTACAATGGTAATAAAAATGTCAATCAAGTCATGATACATAGTATACTTTATAGATATTTACTTTGCATTGTAATTTGAGTTTGTCAGGATGTGTGTGTGTATATATATATAATATATATATGAAAATTTCATATATATATATGATATATATATGATATATATACATATATATATATATATATATATATATATATATATATATATATATATATAGGTCTCACTACACAGATCGGACTCATAGTGATCCTCCTGTTTTTAGCCTCTTCAGCTGAGCCTTTAATTTTAGATACAGAATCTCTGCCTCTTTCAAAACATGACACAGCTGTTTTTTCCTGTTTTTAAAGTCATAGCATTATGTGTTTCCTTCCTGTTAAACTTTCAACTGAGGCATCTCCCCGAGCCCCTTCCTGTTAAACTTTCAGTCCAGCTCAAGGGCACACATTCATGACCCCAGCCACTGAGGAGGCAAAGCAGGAAGAGGGCAAACTCAGGCTACCTCACAGCACAGAGGGGAAACAAGGTGCAGATTGTTTTTGTTATAACACCTTTTTGTTAAAGTTATTAGGTCAAAGATGTGTATACTTCTAAAATACTTTTAAAATATTAATTTACAGAGAAGACATGCCACACCGTGGTTATGTAATGCTGAACAAAATAGTAACTAACCCAACCATTATATGTCTTTTCTTTTCATGAAAATTGATACCTACTTTCATTTTTTTATATTTTAGATTCTTCTACGTAGCTTTTATTTGCCTTTTGCCTCTATTAAAACTTAGATTTATTTCTGCCATCTACTTGTGTCAGCTATTACTTTATTATTTATTTATTAGACTCTTATTATTGTTTATCTTTTATATTTCCTTATTATTAATGGGAAAATAACATGCTTAATATCATTTGATTTACACCACAGTATAAAGATCTAACTATATTTCTACATTTAATCATAACACAGCATTCTCAATATATTGTTTTATTACTACAAAATTTTTATCAAATGCACACAGCGAATTTGATGGCAAAGATTAAAACTCTGAAAACAAAATAAATCCTTCTATGATTTAACAACTCTTTGGTTTTTAAAAATTAATTTACATTATTTTCATTTTAACTGTTCCATAAAATATACATTTATACATATTTATAGAGTGCTAGGGAGTGTTTCAACACAGGCAAACCCCACACAATGCTTACATCCAGCTGAACGTACCTTGTTGAACATTTCTTGTTTCTTTGGGTAAATCTGTTGAGCACCCTTTCTCCTAGCTGTGTGGAATACACAGTGCACTGCTGTCATCCGCAGTCCGATGTAGCACACTTGCTCCTATGGTTTGAGAACAGCCTGCCCTCCTCCTCTCTACCCTACGTTCTCCAGCCTGTGACCTGCCTATTCTATTCTCAAGTTCTGGGAGAGCTGCCTTTTCAGGTCCAGTTGCAGGTAGACCAAGTGGGCACATGGCTTCTTGTGCCTGGTTTATTTTGCTTGACATCATGTATCTGTCCAGAGTGCGACAAGTTCCTTTTCGGTGGCTGAGTAGTATTCTCTGATGAACTTGTGTCATGTTTTCTCAGTTGCCACTTTCGCCCTTTTGTGTCTGTTGTCAATAGTGCTACAGTGAACAAGGGTGTGTAGACATCTCTGTGACATACTCGTGTCGTTTCCTTTGGATACATTCCCAGTTGTGGGATTGTTGGCTCTATGGGAACTAGTTTTGTAATTTTCTGAAAAGCTTCCATCCTATTATTTTTTTAACCCACTTTAAAATGCAATGTGGCACTAGTTCGATAGCTTGGTAGTCTAAGCACCTGCCTGACAAGCACAAGGACCTGAGTTCGATCCTCGGTACCATGCTGTGCTGGCCCCAGACCCCCAGTCATGCTGAGCTGGCCAGAGAGACCTGGCATGGTAGTATACACCTGTAATCCCAGTACTCGGGAAGCTCAAAACAAGAGAATCACTACAAGTCCAAGCTGCGTAGTGAGACCCTGTGCCAAATACATTAAAAACAAAAATAAAGAATTACCAAAACTCCACCAGGATAATGATTTATTATCTAACTTACATTGATTGAAATTAAAATAATCTTGGAAATATTAAAAATATTTATAATTTTTTCACTGTATTATATGATTTGAGACTTTAGAAAGGTCATTCCTTTGAATTCACAAAGAAACATATGGCTATGGTGTGGGAAGAAAAGGGCTAAAATGACATCTTTTAAGTTATACATCATTTTTGTTCCTTATAAGGATGCTTGAGTACACATGAATTTGCAGAAACTCTTCCACATATAACAACATACAAGTCAGTTTTAAAAGCTATGTAGATTTAATTAGAGTTTTCCTTATGGAATTGCCTCTTTGCTAACAAAAGGTGAGGTGCATGTATTCCTATAAGCACTTCAAGAGTCACTTCAGAGAGCTTTCATCTGGCTAGACTCACAGACCACATGCCGTGGAAAACTGAACTGTGGAAATTGGCGATCAGGCATTTCTCCTAATATAAATGAGTCAAGTCAATTTCCAGGTTAACTTGTAATTTCAGTGCAGTATTTTTTATATTACTGAAAAAGTTCAGTACTTTCAGATCCATCTTTAACTTTAACTTACCTTAGAAAAAAGTTTATAGTTGGCATATAAATGCATAATTATTGTTATTATTATTTTGCAGAACCAGGGATTGAACTCGGGCCCTTGCACTTGCCAGGGAAGTGCTTATTCTACTGAGCCATCTCCCCAGCCCCATAAGTGCATAATTCTAAGGGAGTTAGGAACAAATGAATGAGAAAATATAAACAAAAAACAATAATGTTTTGAAACATAATTAAAGCACCTAAGATATGATTGTAACACATGTACCTCTCTCTTTTTCTGTGTGTGTGTGTGTATATATATATATATATATATATATATATATATATATTCTTTTTTTAATGTATTTGGTTGTTACAGGGTCTTACTATACAGCTCAGGTTTATAGTGCTCCTCCTGTTTTCAGTCCCCACAGTGCTGGGATTACAGGCATGCACCACCATGCCCAGACTCTGGCTGGCTCATCCCACATGTGCTGGGGATTGAACCACAATGCCTAAGCTTACCTAAGCAGGCACTTTCATCTGCTGAGCTGACTCACTGGCTCTGTGTTATACATACTTGAACACAGTGTTGTATATGATTAGAGTTGAATGTTGATGATTGCAGTGGTCAGGATGAGGGGATAACTGTCTGTTTTATCTAGTCTTATGGACTCATTCAAGTGATGTAGGTAGTGAAAGAGCACTTCTTATTTCATGAAGCCTTGGGTTCAGCCCTGAACCCTCAAATAAAAATACATGTGAAAAGAGACTAAAGCAATGTTACCTGGAATTTCTGAATATGTTTTATTTAATATTATGAGATTAAAGAGAAAAAACAATAAATTTATTTTTCATGCTTGCAAATCCAACAAAGTTGAATTTTCATTGGATAGAGAAGAAATAAAACATTTTAATACAAAAATATTAACCCTGAAAACACAAAAGCAATATATGTGCACCTATACTTATAGCAGCACAATTTGTCATAGCTAAATATTAGAAACAACCCAAATGCCCGAATGAGAAAAGGATAAAAATATGTAGTAATTTTATGCAATGGAGTATTACTCAGCTATAATGATGGACAATCTTGCAGCCTGTATAGGTAAATGGATGCAACTAGAGACCATACTCATAAGTAAAATAAATCAGATGTACATGTGTAAATATCATATTGTCTCTCTAGAGTAAGAAGCTAAAAGAGTAAATAAAATATGAAAGGTACAATAGATACTGTGAAAGGGAAAGAAACTGTTCAAAGGGAAGGAACAGCTGGGATGAGGTAAACGAAAAAGCAAAGAAGAATATATGTGTGTATTACACAAAATAGCTTAGATAATTGTGCTGTGATCTCTACTGGTGTATGGAAAGATCAGTCAGCGCTTAAATTTTGTTTTTCTTCTTTTAATTTTTTTACTAATTTTGCATGTTTATATCTGGTAATCTGAATAACTAATTTTAAGACAATATGCAATATAACAGCCATGGTTGAATTCCTAAAAGAATGAGTCACAGTTTAATAGAAAAATAGTCATTAACCTGTCTAAATACTGGTGGGAAAAAAATACCATGAAACTACAAAAGAAGTCTCGTTTTTTCTTTTAGAGGGCATTTCATGCTTTCCAGAACCTTGGATTATAATTTTTTTGGAGTATAAGAAATATCAGTTTAGGGCTGTGGACATAGCTCAGTGAAATAAATGCTTGCTTGGCAAGTGCAAGATTCTGAGTTCAATCCCTAGCATGAAAGAAAGAGAGAGAGCAAGAAGAGAAAAAGAAAAAGAAACATCAATTTACTATATTATGAATTAACTTTTGTCAGTGAAATATTATTACAAGGCAGTTGAGATACTTGTTCAGAAAATTAATCCAATTTCTTTTCATTGTTTAAATTCCCAAATTAAACTGCTTTAAGGGCTTTTTATTTCACTGATAGTCTTTGAGAATATTTTGACATTTTCAATGTCTCCATTCAAGTTTTGAATTTAAACATATGAAAATTATTTCATTTCTAGCAGTGTACACACAATACAACTATTTGGTTTATTGCCATAATTTAGGTTTAAAATGAATCCTCTTTTTCTTTAAATGCTTGAGTTACTTCAGCAGATGTGACTGAGTCAATCTGTTGATTCTGCTTGATTGCAGTCCAGATCTTTGCCCAGATCATTTTCCTTAGGTGAGTTCGGAACTCCCTGCATGTTCCGAATGTGCTGCTGTCCTTCCCTGCCACCGGTCCTGTGCATTTCTTAAGTGCTGGACTAAATCGCTCTGCTCATGGCAGCCGAGTGCCATGAGTCTTAGAAGAGATAATGGACCAGGAATTAGATGGGAAGAGGCCTAAAACCCTTTTCCAGGGCCCAGAGTCAGAGGCAAATATTTCTCTCGTTGTGTCCTAAAGGGCTTGTGAGGCAAGGAGATGCAGCTTGACAGACTGAGCCCTCAGAGTACTGGCTTGCTTGTGTGCTTCTAGTTGGAAGAAGGTCACCGGTCAGGACAAGATCATTTTGCCAGCAGGAGAGCAATGACATGCTCACTAAATCTACATGAGAAAGAAGGTGAAAAAAGGTGTTTGGGACAAACAGGTATTGAAAATTTCAATGGTGGGTTACATTTCATTAGAGCTTTCAATTAAAAATATGATGGTGGGGCTGGGGAGATAGCTCAGCAGTATAAGGACCTGCCTGGCAAGCACAAGGTCCTGACTTCAATCCCCAGTACCACATGCTGTGCTGGCCCCAGAACTTCAGGGTCACTGTGCCAGCCCTGAAACTGGCCATGGTAGTACCCACCTTAATCCCAGCGCTGCTGGGGAGGCTGAGAAAGGAGGATCACTACAAGTCCGATTTGTGTAGTAAGACTATATATATATATATATATATATATATATATATATATATATATATATATATAACCAGCCAAATAGCTCAGTGTGTTAAAGCGCTTGCAAGCAGGTACAAGGCTGGGGGTTTGGTCCCTGGGCCTGCTGTGCCAGCCCCACCACTGGGGTGTGCTGAGACAGCAATTGAGACTAGTTATGGTGGCAAACATCTGTAATCCTAGCCCTTGGGAGGCTGTAAACAGGCAGGTCACTATGAGTCTGATCTCGTAGTGGAACCCTGAACACCCTGTAGACCCTTCCCTAAAATACCAAAAAAAAAAAAAAAAAAAAGATGAGTCCTAGATGCTGTGTAGCTATGGTTAAATAGTACTTCTAAACATATAGCCAGATTTCAGAAAATTAACAAGTAATTCATTAAAATGAGCATCTAGGCTGCTGTAGTCTAAACTGTGTAGCAAGACCCCTGTTGAAATATCCCTGATATCACTTATGAGGGTCTAATAATACATAATGTGGTCATGCTAGAGATCAAAGTTGACTCCAAATTTGGGAAGCCACAAACTTGGCCACAAGGAGTCAGGTTTAG
The DNA here is from genome assembly GCA_004027165.1 of Ctenomys sociabilis. NCBI lineage: Eukaryota > Metazoa > Chordata > Mammalia > Rodentia > Ctenomyidae > Ctenomys > Ctenomys sociabilis. Next base: position 12,142 of record PVKA01004026.1, on the reverse strand, counting down.
GAAATCTGATCTGAGCCAGTATTTATGTTCTTTTTCACCTAGACTCAATAGCACAAACATTACTTCTTTTTTTTTGTGGGGGAAGGGCCTATAGGGTATTCAGGGTCTCACTACTAGATCAGATTTGTAGTGATTCGCCTGTTTATAGCTTCCCAAGAGCTGGGATTATAGGCACACACTATAACGCTTAGTCTCAATTGCTGTCTCAGCACACCCTGGGGGCAGGGCCAGCACAGCAGTCCTGAGGAATGAACCCCAGGCCCATGTGCCTATTTGCAGGGGCTGTAATCTACTGAGCTATTTGGCTGGCCCCCAGAGGAGTCCACTGCTAATCCTTGCTACTTCTGAAAGTTGTTCTGGTAGAGGTAAGTTCTAATCTAATATCCTTCGTATCCTAGATGGCCTCTTTTAAGACTGAGGTGACTATACCATGGATTGCTTTCCTTTGCAGAAATCCTCTCTTTAGAACTAAAGTTTCTGTACAATTCCCATGATGGCCAGGAGGGAAGATGCAATAGAATTTCCTGTGTGCTGTGGCCCTTGACTTGCTGCCAACTTGTTCCCAGAGTAACCAGCAGTGGGATACATGGCAAATTGGGCCACAGATCTGGACCTGGCCTCAGGCTTCGCTTTAACCTCTAGATTCATGATATGGGATGCAATTGGTTATTGGTTGTGAGCTTGACAGTTACCATTGAACATATAAATTCTATCCATTCCTTAAAATTTTGTCTGCCTTATCCAAAGAAGCTTCAGTTTCTTCAAGAGTCAGAACACAGGTTATATTAACTAATATAAGGTTAACATAACATCACAAATGAGAAAAACCAGTTCAAGAATATTGTGCATATCCCAGGTGTGCCGTGCCAGCACACTGAGATGATGAGACTGGTCGTGGTGGCATGTGCCTGTAATCCTAGCACTTGAGAGGCTGAAAATGGGAGGATTGCTACTGGAGTCTAGTCTGTGTAGTGAGACCTTGTAGACCCTGTATAAAAATAATATGGCACATAAGTCAATAGATGTGTATTTTTCATCTCAGATGTTTAGTAAATTAGCATAAAAAGCAAGCAACTGAAAATACCATCTCATAGCCAAAAGTCCTACATAGAGTTTCACAGGTTGAAGGAAAGGAGCTCAAAGGTATCCTCCTTTCCTTGACCTCTGTTTTTTCCATTTGTTCATCATAGCAGCTGCCATGCCTGGACACACACTTTGATGTGACAGCAGTGGCAGGAGGGAGCTCTGAAAAGAAAAGATTGAACAGACATGGTGTATCCCTGACTGGTGCTCCCTGTGCGTCCTCTAACCAGTGGTGCTATAGGACAGACATATTACTTTAAGCAGTTGTATTTTTTCTTCTGTATGTTTATATAGAATCTAAGGGGCCTGCTGCCCTGAGTAGGGCGTGAGTTAATGTAAGCCTTGTGCAGACATACGTGGGCAAGGCAATGCCTCAGAAGCAGCACCTGTCAGGGTTAGTGAGGGAGAGTTCTGCTTTTAAACAGGATATTTTCTGGCCCATATGCAGCAAGATATACCAACAAATAAAAATCACTTAAAAGGAAGCCACCTTCGATCTCCACCCATGCTCTTCCTTACAGATATTTTTAGATGACTCAGTTCCACAGACTTAAAGAAAAATTTCTTCAAAGGACTTTCCTGGCCCAACACTAATTTGGTGGCAGCTCCAGTTCATCTTCAAGTTCAGTCTTCTCTTGTCTCCCTCCTTTCTGGCACCCCATTTGTACTTCTAAGCACTGATAGAACCTTCAGTGAATTGATTAAGAACAGGCAGAGATTAATTTCTCAAAATACAAAAAAAAAAAAAGACTTATGTTCATAAAGTTAACATTTGCTTAAGACAACTGTAGCCTTCCCCAGGGCATTAAGTTCTTTGAAAACACATTCTCTCCCAGTGTATAAGAGAGATTTTCCTCTCAAAAATTATCACACATTTTTTGTAGCATAGTAAATTGTAGAAAAGGCAAGGATCATGCAATAAGATAGTATTTAAAGGACCAAATCCCTGTGTTCTTTCTTATTTTCCCTGGAAACTTGTTTTCCAAGCAACCAAAAGCTTAACTTTGAAAAGAAACATTTGATAGGCATTATACTCAGCCCTAATTCAGCCCTCTGCTCTATTCCAGTTACAAAGAAATACATGCAGAAAATAAGCCAGAGCCAACAGAAAAAGTGATTCATGTTTTAAAGTATTCATACAGCCAACTACTCTGATGCAGGATGCTATGAATCTGGATCCTGTAATGTCAGATGGTTGCGATCTAACCTCATTTAGAAGATTGCCATGTAGCACTCCTTAAAGCAATTTATCCTGCAGGGCTGAGTTTGTGGAGCACAAGCCTGATCTGAACCTCGCAAGAACAAGGGTTTTCAGGCTTAGGAGAGGAGAAGGATTTCACAGACAGGTGAGGGTTTTCTTGTGATTAGAAAAGGAGATCTGCAAAAGATGAAATTGGCAGGTGCTGAAATTGGTGAACTGAGCCACTGTCAGAGATAAACCTTTGGAATGCCAGATGGAAATGACTGAACTTCAGGTAAATGAGCTGTCAGCACAGTCCCATCATCAGGAGCTAACAGGACCATGTTTGATCTTCAGAATGTGGCTGCATTGATGTTGAGCCCGGCTGTAAGGGCGGATGCCCATTCACACTGACACCACATGTGCTTTGGCCAGAGGGTGCGCATTCATGCTTCTAATGGCGTCTGCTTTTCAGACTCTCTCCTGATGAACAGTGCAATGCATTTCATCAAAGGAAGGCACTGCCTATGACACTGTTGAGCAGCAAACTGATCTGCCTGCTGCCGTCACTGGCTGCATCTGTACAACTACGCACAACCTGCAGACACTTTCCTAATGTTTGTTTTATTTGCTGCTTTCTGCTCCCTGGCTGAGTCCCTCCAGTGCAGCACCTAGGTCTGAGCTGATTGGCATCCTTCAGTCTCCTTCAGAAGCTTGGCTGTTTGCACAAGATCTCTCTGGAATTGCTGTACTTCCTCTCAGATTCCTTTCAGATCCAGGCACATGCCCTGTTGCTCCTTGCCAAGTGGGACTTGCTGTGTTTGCTCTTCTCTTATTGGTTGGCAGTGAGGACTTGTTCATTGAGCATTATAGGGCTCAGAGACACTTCTGGCAGTATCTGTAGAGTTAAATAATAATTGCTTTACTGTGTCTGCCTGGATCCACATATATGTGGCCATAGGAGGTTAAAGTTTGGATCTGCACCACCAAGAGCCACATCATGATTTTACATAGAGGAAAGTAAGTTTATTACTTATGAACAAATATGAGCAGCATCCAGTAATACTGTACCCCAAGACAACACCAAAGATGAAGGGGAATCCTCTAGGGAAGGATCTCAATGAGACTGAGGCTTTGGCAGGAGTGAGAGAAAATGCCCACACTGTGCACAGCTGTTCAGACAAAAGCCGGTTGGTACCAATAGGCCTGCGTAGCTTGGAGCAGTGTCCTGGGTCTTGCTAAAAACCAAGGACTCTCCACACACGAGAGGCTGTCTGCACGTAGCCAGAGGAAATGGCCAGTGTCCCTGTGGAAAGATGCAGCCAAGATCCGTCCTTTCAGTGGACGCCTGCATTCTTCCACCTCTCCTCACCTTCAGCCTTTTCCCTGACTCTGTTACCCAGATCCCTAACCATTCTAACCTCTTCATTGGGTCTCAGGTTTCTGCTCAGGACAACTGTCTTCATGGGCCTGATGGGAGACTCATAAGATGCCTGTCCCAGCCTCACTTCATTCTGAAAAAATGTCTCTTCCTGAAACATACAACAGGATCCCCTCCCCTGAAGAATCAGCATGCTAAGCAAAGTGAATTCAGAATACTTTCAGTCTTTACCCAAAAGTCTTTGACACTCACCTTTCATTTCACTTGCTGCTTTAGTTTCCAAGCTCGAAATCCTCCTACTTCTTCCTCTCGAGTGCTGGGATTACAGACTTGTACTACCACTTCTGGTTTATACTCAAAATTTTAAATCCTCATAAATTTCAGATTACTGAGCCCTCTTGGGAGTTGGCTTTGTCTATTTGAATTAGTGAAAATACGTTAGTGTACTTAATTGCTGGTAGCCTAAGCATTCTGTTTCTTGGAAGAGTGTAAACAATGTCAAAATTTATGAGATATTTAAAATACCAAAATCCCACCTTATTGCATGATAGGACCCTTAACTTTGGAACTTAGGAGTTATACAGATCTCAGTTCTTAAGAAAGGTTATCAAAGGCTAAGGCCATTTGTGGAGCAGGAAATAAATTTATGGGTGCAAAGCAGGAAGTGTAGAGCCCAATAAGTATCTAGTATTTGTTACTATTATTACTTCTGAAATCAAAAATGCTTGGATGAAAAACCCAATGCAGATAAATTCTTTACTGGTAGGCTGAGTTCTGCCAAGATTGTGTGAGTTTTCCGTTTGCTTTCTCTTCATGTTCAAGAAGTTTACTAAGTTATACCCTAGTGTGGATATTTTCTCTTCAATAAAAAAGTCTTTTTTAATCTGTAGGATCCTTATATTTGTTTGTTTTTCCTGATAGTTTCTTTTCTCATTTTGAATATAATGAGATATTTATGTAGTCACTTTTCTTGAGTATATCTTCCTCATCTCTCTTATTTCCTATATTAATTTTGGGTATTTAGAAAATTCCCTTTGCATTTCATGCTTTTGGACAAATATCCTTATTTCAGTCCTCCTCTACTTAATTAATCTTGTGAACTTTTTGCTTTGAGTTTGACAGAAATGCTCGAGGTTAAGACTGGAATGGCACCTCACTGAGATTCACTCTGGCAAAGTTTATTTGGAAGAGGCAAATGGCAGAAGTGGAGAAATAAGGAAATAAGAAAATAAGTGAGACCCACGCAAAATATATTCTCAAGCAAGTTAAAGGTGGGGACCAGTGTAGCTTACCCTCCCAGGGAATGCTAAAAAGGGACAGCAGGTGAGCCATCCAGCGATTGCACCTATACTAGCCTTCAGGTATTTACAGCCAGCTCCGCTCTGTCTCTCCCTTAGTATCTGAGTGTTGGGAAGACAGATCCCACCTATGTGTTTGGGCAGAGCTATCCCCAGCTAGAGCAAACCCTCAGGAAAAAAGGCAGATCCCAGTTGATTAGAGATAGTAATGCCACCTATATGGGCAGAATGTTAACAGCCTAGGTAAACACTAGTTTGAAAGGAAATTGGGAAAATATAATTAAAACCAAAATCTTCACCCAACATAAAAAATCTTCTTCAGAAGAACAGTATGGGAAACAAACACTTATACAATTGAATGTACCTTGTCTCCGAATGTGATGCATGTCACAGGGAGCCCATAGAAGTTGCAAAACAAGAAGGAAATTTTTTGACCTAGTTGGCAGTAGCACATTCACAAGACTGAACCCCAAGGTACAGGGCCTCTCACATATGGCCATGTTGCTCCAGGCCTGTCATGCCCCAAGGCTGTCAGTGCCTCCTCAGAAGCCTTGCCCAGGCCCAGAGTGCTTTCTGTGGCACTGAGAAGCAGCTGGAGCAGGATAGTCATGTCTTCTCCACACTGCTCTGTCCCACAAAATACATTCATATATATATATATATATATATATATATATATATATATATATATATATCCCTCTTACTAAGCAACTGGCTTTCAAAAACAATGCATAAAGTCAGATCAGTTATGTGCCAGCTTAGAGAAGGCCCCATGAGCCTTCTTATTGATTCCATTATCTCAAGATAATTGCCCTTTCCTTGGATGCTAAATGACCCTTTCCATTGTACATAGACTCTGGGCACCACTGCATGGTGGTCTGAGAGGATAGACCACCCTTGATGTTATCCTAGTGAATCTGATTTGACTTTCCTCACCTAAGGCTCAGTTGCTCTAGTAATTCTACAATCTCCAATTTCAAGATAATAAAATTATATTTGGCACTGCCTATTTTCTAGATTGAAAATTCCAGACTTTAAAAAAAAAAAAAAAAGTCTTTCTTGTTCCATTGATGTTCTGGTGCTCTGCTCTTTGTGAGTCAAGTGAGTACTGCCCTGAGTGTGTAGGAGTGAAGATTCCCTGGGGTGGCTGGCGGATGGCCTTACTCTGGAAGAACTGTGGCCTCCTTCGGTTCAGAGAGAGGAGGGATTTGGAAGGGGAGTCCAGGAGGGCATCGAGTACTATAGGGATTCCAGCCACTGCTTCTGTGTAATGGGCATGTTGATTTCCACTCTGTGTGGAGACAATTTGGGCAGCTCCTTTGTAGTGGCTTAAAAGAATTTTCACATATGCCTATTTAAAAATGCTTTTAAATTGGAGATTCAGATGAATTCCATTCAGGCCACGGTATAAATAATGAATGTGTGCTTATTTGAATTTCTTGATGGTAAAAGCTGTAGAGACAATAGACTTATTTATTTCTGAAGAGGATTTATATTAAAAGAAAGTTCCCTGGGGCATAAGAAGAAAAAGCCTACAAAAAGCACTTTAGTAAATTGTAAATCCATGGATAAAATATGACAATAATAATTGCTGAAGTACAAACTAAAGTATAAAACTTGCATAAACTGTACATCATGCACTTTCAACTTTTTTATTATTTAGATTATTTCTGTCAGTGGAAGAGCTACTCATGGGAGATTAATTGGGAACTCAGAATACATTAACTCTTTTGGTCCATATATAATTTAGTGCAGTATACTGTTTAGAATCTCAGATGTTTACTAGGATAACATTTAGTAATTGTGACATATAATTAGCCACTATGCAGCTACTGTATCAGCATTACCATTTCCCCGTGAGGGAATTTGAAGCCCAAATAGTGAAATCACTCGCCCACGCCTGCATGTTGTCCTGGGGAGAACTGACGGTTTTAAGGGTAATATCTTTTAAGGCTCACTGTGGGAACGTGTAAGTAACACCCGTGTTTATTTTTAGAAGTACTTGATTTGGTGAACCATTAATTTTAATTGTTAAAAATTATTTATTTATTTATTTGGTACAGGGTCTTGCTATGAAGCCTGGATCCTGGTGATCCTCCTGTCTCAGCATCCCCAGCGCTGGGATTACAGGTGTTTGCCAACACAGCTGGTTTTGGTATAGAACAGCGCACCCGGGGTTCCAGGGCTGGAATGACAAGTGATACAGGGGATCAAACCTGGGTCCTTGGATTTACCAAGCAGACGCTTAGACTGCCAAGTTATCTCTCCAGCCCAAATTATTCATTTTAATTTGTGAGTTTTACCATATTAATGTGTACTAAATGGGAAAACAAAACATTAATAAAATAAATTATTAAATTTTTAATATGTAATGAGTATGCGGAATAAACATCAATATTTTGACATCTTTTGTTGATCTGCTTAACAAGGTCTAAAAATTAACAGCAGAAATAAACTCCTATATGACCTGTGATAAAAAATATAAACAAAACTCTACCCCAGAACTAGTCTTTGCTTCAGTGATCACACCCAGAGTACTCTGGATGCAGGACAGCAGTGTGTGCCATTCGCGGTCTCACTTACACTGACAGCACTCCTGTTTTGTTTTCCTGCTTCTTTGGCAGGACATTCTTGACATCTTGCTGGTCTTCCAGTTTCCTTCGGAGTTTTATGATATGTTTTACTCATCTGTTCACAGAATTTATTTTGTGAGATTCTTTGGGCAGATACAGAATGTTCTTTCCTTCTTCTAACTGATCATTTATCAATTTCATCTATGCCTGACATGTTCAGGATTCTGTGAAATGCAACCATTGGTCAATACTTTGTGTTTGCAGTGACATAACTCATCAACAACATTTATTCAGCCTTACATTTTGCTATAAAATGTCACCATTTTGGCTTCAATTGTGTTAGGATTCACTATCAATTTTTTATACATTTGTTTGTTGTAAGACAGGGTTTCTCTATCTAGTCCACTAGCCTTAAGTTGGGTGGCACCAGCTGACCTTGAACTCATAAGAGCCTCCTGCTTCAGCCTCTTGACTGCGGAGACTACAGGTGCAGTCACCTGGCTTCACCTTCAGTCTTATCGTCAAGGTGTATGTTGACAGCTTCAACACTACTGTTTTTCTTTGTCACATAGGACCCTCGTTGTCTGAAATTCTAAGGTATATATATATATAGTACCAGTCTCAATTGCCCTCTCAGCATGCCCCAGGGGCAGGGCCAGCATAGCAGGCCCGGGGATCGAACTCCTGGGGATGGAATTCTGCAGTAGTTTTGTCATGTCACCTTTCAAGTGTACATGACCATTTTGTAGCATTTTGACAAACACGTATTTCTGTACATTACTTTTTCTTCTTCACCTGAATCAAGGATTCATTCTGTGCTTCTCTACTGTATTCTGGTAAGTTAGGCTCAGATTTGCAGCATTTTCAGGAAACTCGGCTTTGTTCCTGGGAGTAGCTTCTGTGGTTGTCAACTGGTGCTTCTTTGCTTGGCAAATGTAACATCAGTGGGCAACCTATAAACTACTTGTTGGGTTAGTTTTTAAATGACTACAAGTCTTTTCATAAAATCTTATCATTACCATATAAATAAAGACCTGATGGCTCACTTCCAGGATGAATTTTAAAATTCAAGGACTAAAATATTTTTGCATCTTCCAGGGCATATTTTTTTTAGGGCATATATTTTTATACCATATTTGGAGGGTTTACTTGGCATGTATTGCTGAAACCTTTAATAACTATGAAATGATACAAGTTGTTCAGTTGCCCTGTATCTGGACAGTGCATAAACTGCTTGACAGCCAGAAGCAAAGCTTCCAAGAATTGTGCCAGATTGTCCGTTTTTGTTTTTTCTTGGTGCATCTTTTTGTCATTAAAACATAGTAGTTGGATTTGAAGGAATCCATATCACTTGACTATCATTACAGTCTTAAAAATCTCAGCCTCATATCTGTCACTTCTCCATGAAAGCTTCAGATTCTAACATTTAGAATGAGAAAGTCCAGCTATGGAGTGGGGTGTTCAGATTGTGAAATATGGCAATAAATGTGTTTTTCAGTGTTACTGTTGATGCATGTAGAATGTTCACTTGTGTTCCATTAGTAGTGTAGTTCAAAACACCTTGTAGCATATCTTTCTTTAGAAATGATTTTGAGCATTGAATCACACCATTGGCATTTTCTCCAATATGTTTCAACCCTGGCAATAACCAAGTAACATTTTTCTATAGTAGTTTTTTTCTTTTTTTCTTGTTTGTATTTAAGACAAGGTCTACAGGGTCTCACTACTATATCGGACTCATAGTGATCCTTCTGTTTATAGTATCCCATGTGCTGAGATTATAGGCACATGCCACCATGCCCAGTCTCAATTGCCATCTCAGTGCACCCAGGGAGCAGGGCTGGCAAGGCAGGCCTCAGGATTGAACTCCTGGGTATCAAATTCTACAGTAGTTTTGATGTTGGACCTTTCAGGTATACATGACCATTTTGTAGCATTTTGATGAACAAATATTTCTCTACATTGCTGTTTTCTTCCTCACATGAATCAAGGGTTCATTCTTTGCTTCTCTAATGTATTCTGTATAACTTAGGCTCACATAATAAAAGTCATCTTAAGTAGTTGAATCACATGATGCTTCACTTTCAGCCTCCTAAAGTTGGAAAAAAAAAAAGTTTCTGTGCAACATTATACTGAATTGGGCCAATTCTACAAGGAAAACATTTTAAAAACATTTATTCTAAAATTCTAGATACACAAAAGTGTAACCACACATAGTGGAGACAGAACTTACCTTTTAACACAGAGGGACACATCTTGCTGCTTATTGTACCATGTGGATGGACTCAGAGGTCTCAGTGCAGCGCAGAGAACATGGCCAGTTACCATATGCTACAGGGCATATTTTCAGTAGACAGGTTGGATACAGGTGTTTGTTATCCTGTGTGAGGAACCTGTAACCCTGGCCATCCTCACTCAGAAACTGAGTGATTCACATCAGTGATGAGTATTTAGCCCTCCATGTTATATCTCCATGCGATGTGCTATAGACAACCTTAGGATTTATTTAACATTAAAATTCAAGAAAGTACACTTGGTGAAATAGACTGAATGTTTGTGTGATGCTATACCCTAGCATGCTATATTGAAACGATGATCCCTAAGGTAGTGGCATTTGGAGGATGGGCTTGGGGAGAACTCAGGCAGGAATTAGTTCCACTGTGGGAAAAGGAATGGACCAGAGAGCCCTTTGTCTCCACCATGTGAAGACACCACGAAAGGGTAGCTCTCTTCAGGCCTGGAGATGAGAGCAGTCCAGGAGGAAAGTCAGCGGTCTTCATCTTGGACTTTCACTACATACATGTCTGGTGTAGACCACCAGTCTTTGGTAGTTGGCAGTAGTATGCTGAACAGACTAAACACATAGTGATGTTAGTTTTTCCTTATCCTCTCGAAATATTTGGGCTTTTGAATTTAGAATAATTTTCAAGAATATATTCCCTTAAGTTATACATTTACTTTCAATTAATAGCTATACCTGCATCAAACCTATGAGGTCTTGCTTACATCAAATCAATATTTTAACTTGAAACTTTCATAATTAGATTCTTTCAAATGAATTCAGTGTCCATAGATAAATGCCCATTAATATGGGTCAAGCAGAGGGAACTCTAACCTCTAACTGAGTAACCACAACTAGGTTGCTTAGTTCCTTTGTGAGAAAACCTTTTTTCTCTGAGTAGTACTTGAAATATGTCACTTGCTACGTTTGAGAGATAGATAGATAGATAGATAGATAGATAGATAGATAGATAGATAGATAGATAGATAGATAGATCAACCCGCATTTCAAGTTTCCTGAAGAATCTGAAATTATCTCAGTGCTGACAAAATGAAATGTTTTCAAATACCATAGATAGAAAATGTCAGAGTTGTTAATTGAAGTCTAGGTTTTACAGACTCTAAAGTTCACTTTTTTTCTACTATAATCTGCTACCTTCAAAGCCCTCTTAAATCGAAGTATGAATATTGTATAATGGAACATTGGCAAATACGTAGTAGTTTTCCTCCCCCCTCATGTATTTAGTACAGAGTGTACAGGGTCCTACTGCACAGATCTGACTTGTAGTGATCTTTCCTGTTTTTCAGCCTTCCAACCTTGGATTACAGGCAGGCACCACCTTGCCCAGTCTCATTCACCATCTCATTGTGCCCTGGGGGTGGGGCCAGCAAAGGGGCAGGGCCGGCATAGTTTTCCTATTAAAGATACTCAAAAAATTAAGATGAAATGAGAGTTTATTTTGAATTTTCTTGATAATGTTATCATAGCACTGAATCTATTTAGAAAATGCCAACTTTCAGTACTAGGATTTTTAAATTTCAGGATGCCTTTGAATGGAAGTCCCAAGTGAATCATAAAATTTAAAACTTATAAGAAACATTAGATATTATCTTCTCTAGTGTTATCTACTTTTTTTAAAATTGAGTTTGCACAAAAAACTCTTAGCTTCTCTTTTCTAATATAAAAAAGTCTGGGTTGAGCTGAATGAGAGACTGACGGACTCCATTTTGCTGCAGGGGTCATGGAAGTAGCTCGATGTAACAACATTTGAAGTCAGCTCGTCTCCTTTATATGTGAAGGAACTGAAGAGTTGACTTCAAATATTGTTACATAATATCTGCTTAATTTTTGTACATGGTCCATTTAGGATACATCTTCTAAGCCCTACTCCAAGCATCTTTCTTCAACAGATCATCTATAGTAAAGCACCAGTTGGTATCTGCTCACAGACTTTTTGAAGTAGTTGTACTTATATCTGGAAAATAACTCTTTTGATGTTGTTGTTAATATATTGCTATGAAGTTTCTGGTCATTGGGTCCTTTCTTAACATTTTCTAAGAGTAAATTTCTAGAGGTGAAAAGTGAGTATTTTATTTAAATAGATATTAATTCTCCTACAATTGGAATAGCCTGATGAGAACTGATATAATATACAGTCCCATTATCTAGGACAATAACTAGCTCAGTAAAGGTCAGATTAGGAAGGGCACATTTCAAAAAGTTGCTGATCTTAGTTTTTATGAATGCCCACGAATTCTTTTTAGTAATAAGATTCTATTCTACTTATTTATCTAAATGGTGTTTGTGCTTATAGTCACAGAACAAATAATTGATGTGGTACAAACT
>PVKA01004025.1:91187-103384 GCA_004027165.1 Ctenomys sociabilis | reverse complement strand
CTATATACTACATCTGGAGGTATTAAAATATTTCAAGTTTGTATAAATAGAAAATATTTCACTTTTAGTTTTCAAAGGTATGTTTGCTAAGTATAAAATTCAAAGAGGATAGATCTTTTTTTTCTTTCAGTCCTTTAATTAGTCTAGTTTCTTACACACTTGGTCCTTTTTTTTCTTTTTAATGTGGAAAAAGATGCTATTTAATTTTATTCTTCCATAACTAATATTTTTTATGTATATGCTTTAACCGTTTTTTTCTTTATAAAAAGTTTTGGACAATTTCATTGTTGTGATCTTGGTATAAGTTTATTTAAATTTCTTGTGCACAAAGTTCATTTTTCATGGAAATGTGGTATTATAAGTTGAACTAAATTCAGAAAGTTTATATCTTCAAATATTTATTCCCTACTCCTCTCTATTTTGAGAATTCTAATTATATGAATATAAAAAATGAAAGGAGCAGTTAATGCTTACAATGTTTGTTTTTACTCTGACTTTTTTTCCTCTTTTGAATTTCTTATACCTTCTTAGTTATTATCTTTTTTAAAAAACAAAACTTACATGTTTATATCTGGTAATCTGAAAAATTAATCTGCACATAGCATCATATAATACAGCATCCATTGTGGGATTCCTATTACTTTGATTAGTGAAATCTTGTATCATGTATAATGGGGTTTTCTTCTATCACTATTTTGTATTCTTCAAAAATAATAATAAAAAGAACAAAAAAAAGAAAGAAAATATATTTCAAAAAATATGTATACACAACTATCATTGCATGTATCTAGCTGTTTTGCAAAGACACATGTACTCCTACTTGGGGCTTTGTGAGCTAGAAGGACCTAGGGCATGTGACATTGGAATTAAAAGTATGTGGTAATTTAATATTACCATAATTTAATTAGTCCACTGGTTTTAATCAGTGTAGTTCTGGATGGTACCACCCAATACACTGGTAGCCTTAGTAAGAAAAAATGGAAAAGGCCAGCCAGCTGCTTTCTGCTTGCTGCCTTCTGCCTGCCATGCCATGAAGCATTTTTCCTCTGTGATTCTCCCCGCTATACTGTCCCACCTTAGATCCAGCCAACTATGGCCTAGATCCTCTAAAAACTGAGAGCTGAAAGTGGTCTTTTCTCCTTTAAGTTATGAGTGCTGGACATTTTGCCCTGGCAATGAGACAAGTAACTTGGACAACAATGAAATACTACTCAGGCACAAAGGATACATCTGAGTTATTTGTAGGAAAGTGAATGTACTTTAAGGCCATAATGCTAAATGAAACATTTCAGACACAGAAGTTTAAATAGCACGTGGTTTCTCATGTTTAAATCATTTAAAAAGTAGAATAAACGAGCTTTTGGAAAACAAGGAGACAGTTTTGGAGATGAGAAGAGCAGCTATAGATGGAGAGGTAAGAGAAGAGAAGCGCCAACCAAATAGCTCAGTGGATAGAATCACCTGCAAGGAGGTGCAGGGTCCGGGGTTCAATAACCAGGCTGCTGTGCTGGGCCCACTCCCCCAGCGCGGGCTGAGTGGGTAATTGAAACTGGGTGTGGTGGTGCGTGCCTATAATCCCCGGTTTTGGGAGGCTGTAAACACATGGATCACTATGATTCTGATGTAGTACTGGGACCCTGAACACCCTGTAGACCCTTCCCTAAAATAAAAAATAAAAATAAAAAAGAAAAGAAAGAGAAAACAAAAGAAAAAACAGGTGAAGATGCAATATCTATATGTTGCATCCAACTCCAACAATGAATATATCCATTAGGTAACTCAGCCCTGTTCTAATTTAACAATGTTGAAACAGTGTTAGAGGGGGACAGTAGAAAGGGCTGAGCATGCTAGTAACTGGTTTTAAATTTTCCACCAATTAACACGAGTGCTAGCAATTCATTCAACATGCCCTTGTGCCAGCTTTTCTGGTGTAAAACAAAGGTGTTAAAAAAAAGACAGTGGCTTCCTTCTTGTTTTAAAAATAGAAAACACTCATTTTGATATTGAAGAAAAGCCAATTAAATATCCATAGGCAGGCAGGAGTTGGAGACAAGGTGGGCTAGGAAACCAAGCGAATCCATTCTGACCTCAGCTCTTTAGCCGTTATTTTTGAACAGGAAGGGAAAAGGGCAGACATAGGTGGAGCATTCAAAATAGTAACATTCCTTCAAGTGGATGCTATTTATAATGTAATTACTCATGCTTTATTTATATTTTACATCTTCAGATTCACTTTATCTGGTTAATATGTAGTACTATCCTAAAACCAATTAAGAGTAGATCCTGGTGAATAATGAACAGGTTCTTTAAAAAGAAAAGAAAGAATTATGCCTTACATTTATGACCAAAATGATGATTTTTGTTTTTCTACAGCACATTCTACCATCTGGCTTTTTCTTTCTGACCCTGCATGAAGTGTCCTCTGATCACCTGTGATCTTCACCTCTCAATATTCTGTCCCCCAACATTTACTTCTCTTCAGAGTTTCTCACTATGCTATGTGCTTTAGTGTACCTGTCCCCATACTATCCTGTATAAAATACTCGAAGTGCCTGAAGACTTCCTATGCAGTCTAGTATTTTATCTCAGATGCTTCTGCAAAGCTTTCTCCTTCTTCTTCTACATAATTTGCTACTTGAATGTACATTGTGTATCTGTCCATTAAAGCCATTGTATAGTACAGTGATTCACATACCCAGCTCCTACTAAATACAAAACTTATTGAGAGCAGAGATTAAACCTTTCTATCTAAATTCTATTGAGCCATATTCACTTATCTGTTTGGTGTGTTTCTCTATTCTTTGTGTGTGTGTGTGTGTGTGTGTGTGTGTGTGTGTGTGTGTATGTGTTTCTCCATGTATATCTCAAATGGTTTCAAATTATGGTCAGGAACAAAAGCATGTAGTAAACACATGCACATTAAATGAATTGACAT
Organism: Ctenomys sociabilis; assembly: GCA_004027165.1. Classification (NCBI taxonomy): domain Eukaryota; kingdom Metazoa; phylum Chordata; class Mammalia; order Rodentia; family Ctenomyidae; genus Ctenomys; species Ctenomys sociabilis. The sequence goes on along the minus strand of PVKA01004025.1, from coordinate 100,449 downwards.
GTTGTATATGTGCGTGCTGGAAAGGGCAGCATGGGGCAACCAAGCAATGGGTGTTGTAAATGAACTTGTGTTGAGACCGGGGCTCAATAATGAGAGATCTCATGGCCAGGCTGTGAATAAGCAACGTGTTAGTCATGTTTGCTATTTCTGAGACACAATTTCCAACTTAAAAGAGGAGAGATTTAACTTAGCTCACAGCTTGATGGAAGTCAGTCCATGGCCAGTGGGCTTCAGGGGTGAAATATCACAGCAGAAGAGTGTGGAGGAGCAAATCCTGGTGACCTGGGAAGCAGAGCGGGGAAGCAACACCAGATGGAAAAGAGCCAGAGATTGGGGGCAGATCGCAAGTCACGCTCCACAACCCACTTGGAAGTGTGTTCCACCAGTCCCCCAAAGCCCATTAAGTTGAAACACTGCTTGAGCAGCCACTGCTGGGTTATATTGTTAGCAGGATGAGCAGAAAGATGCATAAAGCATCAACAAGTATAAAATGTTTTGGCTACTTGAGCTCCGGCTCTAATGCTCTTTTACCCTCCATGTCTTATTACTCCTTTTTAACCAGATCCTTCCTTGAAAATGTTCAAATTTGGATTTAGTATTCTGTTTGCTAGGAGCTTAGGGCTCTGTATATACAGAATAGGATAAATATACAGTTACTTTCTCTTAGTTCAATGAGAAGAAATATTTATACTAATAGTGTTTAGACAAGATATCATGTCTGCATCTTATACTCTGAGTAACTACCATGAAGACAACAATATGCAGTGTATTTATTATTGTAACTGTCCTACTAACTTGTTTTGAAATTGTTTCATTGCTACTTCTTTCTTAATAAAATTAATAAAAAAGAAGAAATTTAAAACGAAGTATTACACTGTTTAAAAAAAGAAAATTGTATGAAACTAACATAGACTGTTAATAATAGGAAAAACTAAGTGGAATGTACATGGAATTTTCTGTACCAATGTTACAAATGTTCTGTTAAAATAAATATATTCTAGTATTTTTTTTTAAAAAAACAAAAGGAGCCTGGGAGATGGCTCAGTGGAATAAACGCTTCCTTGGCAAGTGCAAGGGCTGAGTTCAATGCCTAGTTCTGCAAAAATAAATAAATAATTAATTAATTAAATAAAATTAAATAAAAATATTGAGTTTTACATTGAAATAATATTAAATCTGTAAATCTGATTAAATTCAAATATAATTCTATTAATTGGTATACGTATTTTGATGTTATTACATCTCTTCATCTTGGAATTGATTATTTGAATAATCTTTCAAATGTTGTAACAAAATTTGAAATTTTCCTTTTTTGAAAAAATTGTATTATATAATTCCTAATTATTTTAAGTTTGGAAATTTGTGTGCACATTTGTGTGTACAGATGTGAATCAGTTGTATTTTCTTAATATGTTGTCTAACTGGTAGTTAAGGGTATATAAAAGTCTTGTGTTTTATGGTCACCTTGAAAATTAAGCTGTGTAGAGATCAAAAAAAAAAAAAAAAAAAAAAAGATTTAGTGGCACTGTAGGTTACTACATAATAGTTTTATCTTGAAAGTTTTAGGGAAAACACACACACACACACACACACACACACACACACACACACACACACACTGTCAAACATCTGTTTGTTGTTTTTTTTCTCCAGAAGAGCTCATTTTTGTTTTCTTCCCAACCACTCTCCCATGTTCATTTTTCATGCTTCCTTCTCCATCAAGTTCCTTGATCCTGAAAGTAGCATATCCTTGTCAAGTTTTTTTCATATTGTTCTATATTCTTGGAGTGTCTTACAATTTGCTATGCTAATCCTATTTCTACGTCAAGGACAGGTTCCAGTTCACTTCTTCTATCCAGTCCTCACTGGTCCCTGTGCTGTTAAGTTTCCACAGTATGAATGACACCCAGTACCTACATGCTGACTTGACTGCTTTCTCTTTCAACTAAATCATTTCATCCCAGATCATTTACGTTGGTTTTGACTATTCAATTGCAGAGCAAATACTCGGACATCAAGGACCATAATTTACAAGGTAATTTGACAGGCTGAGATAGCTCAGTGGACTCAGTGTCTGCTTAGGCAAGCACAGGACCACATACTGCAAGGGCCCTGCCCCTGGGTGCGCTCAGCTGGCCACTGAGACTCGAGATGGTAGCACACACCTGTAATCCCAGCACTGGGGAGGCTGAAAACAGGGGATCACTATATGTCCAAGCTGTGTAGTGAGATTCTTTACTAAATACATAAAGGAAAAAAAAATGATTTTGGCATCCTTTCAGCCTGGCATATTGTTAATCACATAATTGTCACTTCATATGATACCTCAGCCTCCAAAATAGCTAAGGTTACAGGTTTGTATAATCATGCCTTGCTTACAAGGGTACTTCCAGATCAAGGGTTATATAGATTTCAACACAATGCATTCCTTTAAGAATTAGCCCTAGGGATTGGGACTGTGCTGATAATAGCTTTACATTTCTCAATGTGGACATCCTTGTAAGATTTTATACACCATCTCTTCCTCTCAATTTGTTTATTTATTTTATGTATTTAGTACAGGGCCTATAGGGTCTTCCTACACAGATCAGACTCCTAGTGATCCTTCCTGATTTTTAGCTTCCCAAGTGCTGGGATTACAGGTGTGCACCACCACACCCAGTCTCAATCACCATCTCAGCCAGCCCCAGGGGTGGGGCTGGCACGGCAGGCCAGGAATCAAACCCCTGGCCCCTGCATCTGCTTAAGAAGGTGATTTAATCTGCTGAGCTATCTGGCCAGCCCTCTTTCTCTCAATTTAGAGAAGATAAACTAATTTTATTTCTAACCCTGCAATTTAAGGATTTTGATCATAAATCTTCACACGTCTTTGATAATTTTCTCAGGTTACATTCTTAGAAGACATTGTTCAGAGTTTCAGTGTTTAAATGTTCTCAGTGTATAAGTCTTTAAACTTGCTGTTTTGGGAAAAAGTATGTTCAGACATGAGATGATGGGTAAGCGGAATATTATGACTTCTTTGGGTTTTTTTTGAGACAGGATCTCACTATGCAGTTTAGGCTGGCCTTCAATTCACTTTTTAGTCCAAGCTGGCCTTGAACTTGCAGTGATCCTCTTGCCTCAACCTCCTGAGTTCTGGGATTACTGGTGTATACCATCACTTCTGGATCAATTTATGACTTGATTTTTACAGAACATAATCATAGATCCTTTCTCTTGCATTTCAAAGCTTATCTCTTAGTTTTGTAATTTTCCATTCTTCATCATTCCATAAGTATGCAATGCAGAAGGAATAGTTCCAAGAAAGCAACATTTGGTGTAGAATGCTGTTTACCTCATGTTTACCACTCTGGGTAATATTTAGGTTAATTCAAGACAAACATATGATTAGTTAATGATTAATAATTCACAATATGATAAGAACTCTAGACTTGACTGTAAACAAATATAACTGTACAAAATAATTACATATATGAACACATCATTATATTTTTTCCATAATTACTTGTTACTAGTATATATTCCCTCCTTACTAAGTGACGCCTAAAATTCCATAGCTATTGTGTGTGAAATAAGTGAATCCTCTTATAGTCAGTTTGTGTGCCTTGCATTTTGGATGGTCCAAGATTTGCTGATTTTCCTTTATGAATCCCACAGGTTTCTCTCTCTTAGTTTCTGGAAGCCAAGGAAGATCTGTATCTGCTAATAGACTTACTCAAAGTTCACTTTAAACAAATATAGGCATCATCAATTACACTGCTGTGGAAATAGGACTACTTTCAATGAGCTGCGAGAAAAACTTGACTCAGATTCCTAGTAAGTGAGGAAGGCCCTCTTGTCTCTGCAGCCCTGCCTTTTCCTGGTTCTTTGTGCTCTCTGGCTGACTTCTCCTGGCTTCTGGCCTTCTGTGTACTGAGGAGAAGAGAGGAGTTCCTTTTACTTCCGGCTAATCAAGAGCATAACTTTCCAATGGAATGGAGCTGCACATGGGAGTTTCTACATTAAGTGTAAACTTGAACAACAGGACCTCTTCTTCACACCGTGGCTGAATCCTGTACATACTTATGCAAAGAAGTGGGTTTTCCTCATTTTTTCAATTCTCAAAATTTATTGTGAGAATTTGATAATATGTTTGCTTATTTGTTTGTTTGTTTGAGACAGGGTCTCTTTTTTGTAGTGTGTAGTAGCCTTGAACTCACTATGTAACCTAGATTGGCCTTGAACTTAAGGTGTTCCTTCTGTCTCAGCCGCCCAAATGATTACAGGCATGTACTATCATACCTGGTTTGTTAATTTCCTTGTTTTTAAACTGTCCTCATTTAGTTGAAATATTTACTTAGTGATTTGTGTTCATATTTTGTTGTTTATTTCATTTTTTAATTTATTGAGAAAGAAGTAGCAATGAGGTAGTTTCAAAACAGTAGTACAGTTACTATAATTAATATATTGCATATTGTTGTCTTCATAGTGATTATTCCTAGTACAAGATGCAGACATGATATCCTGTCTAAACACTATTAGCTCAAAACTTTCTTCTCACTAAACTAAGAGAAAGTAGCTGTATATCTATGCTATTTTGTTTATATATATGTGTGTGTGTGTGTGTATATATATATATATATATATATATATATATATATATATATATGTAATATAATCACTACAAAACATATTTTGTTGTTTAATTGCTTCATCTCCCTCTCATGGATCACAATTATCCAAGGAATATGAAGTACTAACTCAATGCAGGGGGTGCTTGTATCTTTTACCATGAAGTACTATCAAAGATTTACACAAGGAAATTATGTTTAAGAAACTCTCATTGGGGGCTGAGGATATAGCTCAGAGGCTTATCACCAACCTAGCAAGCACAGGGTCCTGAGTTTGATTCCTGGTACCAAAGTGAAACAAAATATCTTTTATTAAGAACATGGTGTGACCAGAAACTTTCTTTTTAATTAACAAATTTATTTCTGTACATTGACCTACAAAGACTCAGGGATAAATGTATATCAAATTTTCATTTATTGAATTAAAATTAAATTACAGATGATACTGTTTGGGTAGGATTAGTAGGGATAGACAACATTACTCAGTGTTAAAAATTAAAATTAAAAACCAAAATCTTAGTTTGAGGGAATTGTTGATCTTTTGGTGTACCCTAGGGAGGATTGGTGGCAGGAGTGAGGAAAAAGTAGACAAGACACTAGAGTTGGGTCAAGTTGAACCCTCTACCTGACAGGCAAGAGGACCTGAGCAAAAACAGTAAGGATATATATTTGTATTGTTGCAAGGCTAGTATCACAAGACACAATGAGTAATGACTGAATTTGTCCAGGTAGAATGTTTTGCTCAAGACTGAGGTAGCTTGACTACTTCAGGCACTGTGGCCTTCTCCTGCCCTCACCCATATTACCAATTTCCAGCTTCAGCCACTCAACAATGAGTGGTTCAAACTAACAGGATTTCTCTCATCCATATAAAATATGTCCATCTTGGGTTTCCATATGGTCTGTTGCCTACTGTCTTCACTCATATTTGTCAGCCTATGATCTACTCCCCTCTAGGACAGTGCCAATAAAAATAGATGTGCAATAATCAAGCAGGTGAGTTTTTAAAGGTTTCTATGAGAAGCATACTATTTTAATTTATATTTGATCAAATATCCTCACCTCAAGTTCAAGTTAATATAGATTACATGGTAAGTTCAAGGTTAGTACACACTACAGAATGAGACCCTGTCTCAAACAAACAAACAAAACAAAAAAAACAAGGAAATTATCAAAATCTCATACTCAGTTCTTAGATGTGAAAAACAAGGAACACCCAGTCCTTTCCACAGGCATATCTAGAATTCATCCATGGTGTGAAGAAGAAGTAGATGTCCTGTTGTTCAAGTTTATATTTGATGCATATTATTTTAAGTTTTATTTTATTAGTCTAATAAATTCATAATCATCCAAACTCTAATGTTGTAAGATAGCTCAAATTTTTCATGTTCTCAGAAGGAAAGAAATATTTAGTATACAGAACCAGTGACCATCTTAGTTTTTATTCTTTGATCAAATATCCAGCCCATTCCTTTTGCCTCTGCCAAATGACCTAATGATTCCAATTCTAGGTGAATTATCCCTGGAATTACTTATGATTTCACAAAATATTGTGGATGAACAAAGCATAGGATTGGCTAGAAGTCCAACTTGAAAGACTATTTAAAAATCACTGGGATGGTTCTTTGCATTCCGTTGGATCAGAAGTGTCACACATGGACTCAGAGGAGACAAACAACCATTGATCCCTCACAAATGTAACTAGAAATCCCAGCAGAAAGAGTGTTGAGAACCACAAGCACTATGAAAAAATTTGGAGTTTTACAACATGCTCATTTGCTTTCCTGTATGTTTTTAGCAAAAGAAGACATGAGGTTCTCAATTATATTGTTTAAAGGCAGCTGATAAAACAGGCTCACAGTGTACAGGGTTTTCTTTTTTCTTTTTATACTGAAAATTGAAGTAAATTCTTCATATTTGCCAGGCAGGCACAAATATATATCTCTGGATCTTTGTGAACAGTATTTTTCTATGTTTTTAACTTTTAAAGAATACAAAAGAGTGATAGAAAAAAACAGCATGAGAAATGATACAAGATTTCGTGAAACAAAGTAATAGCAATTCGACAGTGGTTTCTGTATTACATGATGCTCTCTTCAAAGTAGTTGTATAGATTACCAGATATGAATGTGTAAGATTGGTTTAAAGAAAAATAAACTAAACAAAACAATAACAAAAATAGAAGAACTTCCACTGAAAAAGAAAAAAATAAGAGAAAAAATTAAACATTAACTGCTCCTTTCAAAAGAGCCTCAGAAATTAATAATGCAGTTATCTAAACTCTTCTGCATATATAATCAAATATATTTTCCCCTTCTTTTATTTGTCTTTTTCCTCATCCCAGTTTTTACTTCTTACTGAATAATCTCTTTCCCTTTCATAGTATCTGTTGGATCTTTTAGAATTTTATTACCATTTCAGGTTCTCACACTAATGAGATAATATGATGTTTGCACATATAGATCTTATTTATTTCACTTACCAACATAGTCTCTAGCTGCATCCACTTATATACAAAAGCCTTAAAATAATCTTTTTTTTAATTTTTATTTTATTGAAGTACAAATAGCAATGAGATAGTTTCAAGACACATTAACTGGACAGATTCAATAAATTACTACATTGCAAACTGTTTCCATGTTTTGTTATCATACAAAGTGCATTCATGATATTATTCTTACAGATATTATTATAGCAGATGTCTCTAATCAGTAAATTAAGAGTCTAGCTGTTTACTTATCTTATTTTTTTATACCTGAGTTATATCACACATACAATAATACTTTCTACCTTGTTATTTTCTTAGTGTTCGTCCATAATACTAGAAGCTGACATAATATCTTGCCCAACCACTATTAGTGCAAATCGTGCTTCTCATAGAATTATGCAGAAGCACAGAATATTTATCCTAACTGTACTGTTTATACACACACATCATGATTCTTCCTTTCTATACCCCTTTTATTGTCTAGACCTGTCAAAGATGAGCACTCCATTGTCATTAAACCAATTTAGGTGCCTGAACTTGGCGACACAATCCAACACAGTCCAGCATTCCACAATAATAGTGAGTTATCTGAAGAAGTTGTTAACTGTAGCCATTTATACCTCAACTTATTATTATGGCCCAATGATATATACCTCATTTTTATAATTATCTGACGGATGGTTAACACCGAGATAGAGCAAGACCTATATACCAAAAGATGTAGTTTTCATTTCTGATGAGGTCAGTGAAGTCCCCTCAGGGTTTATCTTGTAATCTTGTACCTTACTCTGTAGATCCTTTATCTGTGTCATCCATTTTGATGAGTCACATTCAATGCTTGATGAGTTTGCTCTCTGTGACAGCCTGAGAGAAAGTTTTCTCTCCATGTGACTCTCCCAAGGTACACTATAGATCATCCATCTCTTTGTTCTGTGGCTCCATAATCTCCTTGTTCAGAAAATTTGGGGCAGAACTGAGTTTCATGATGTTACAGTACAGGTTCACTTATGTACTGAGTCTTCACTGACCTTGAAAGATTAGAGCCAAAATGTGGGCTGGCCTTGTTGCTCTTCTATTTCTCCAATTGTGATCTGTGAACTTCAGTTGTTAATCATATAGAAGAAAAGCTGCTTAGTACCCTGCAGCATATGCCGTTCAGTTTGCCCTATTTAACTCATTTCTATTTAGTTGTTGTTGTACATTTCTATTTGTATTTCTTCTTTTGATTTCTTATAATAGGGAGACTATAAGATATAAGACTATAAGATATTTACACATGTGTGTCTGGTTCATTTCACTCACAAGTATATGTTCAAGTGGCATCCACTTCAACATAAATGCTTCAAGTTTATCATTCTTTATACCTGAGCAATACTCTATTATATAGAAATACCACATCTTTTTCAACCATTCCTCATGAGACACATGTCTTGGTTGTTTCCAAGATTTTGCTATCACAAATTATGAAGCTATAAACATACATACACATATATCACTATGATATACTGTTTTCAGTTCCTCTGGGAAGATTTCCAGTAGGGGGATAGCCGGCTTGAATGGGATTTCCAGTCCTACCCTTTTGAGGAGTCTCCACACTGATCTCCACAATGGTTGTACCAGTCTACATTCCCACCGACAGTGCAGAAGTGCTCTGTTTTCCCCACAACCTCTCCAACATTTGTTGTTGGTTGATTTCCTTATGACAGCCATTCTTTCTGGAATGAGATGGTATCTCAGTGTTGTTTTTATTTGCATTTCATGGATGGCTAATGATGTGGAGCATTTTTCCATATATTTATTCGCTTCTTTAATTTCATCCTCTGAGAAGTGTGTATTCATCTCAGATGCTCATTTCTGAATTGGGTCTTTAAATTTGAGGGCCCTGTTATATCTCAGTTCTTTATATATTCTAGACAGCAGACCTTTGTCAGATTGCTTAATAGGTAGGATTTTTTCTAAATTTGTGGGTTGTCTGTTCACTTTGTTGACAATTTCTTTTGATGTGCAGAAACTCCTCAAGAAGTGCTGATCCCAGTTGTTGATTCTTTCAAGTGCAAATATATGTTTGTTGACGAACTCTTTACCTACCCTTATGTCTTCAAGAGTTCCTCCTACTTTCTCTTCCAGGAGATTGAGTGTTTCTTTTTTTTTTTTTTTTTTTTTT